>JAVRKA010001069.1:0-28186 GCA_034508555.1 Venustoraphidia nigricollis | reverse complement strand
CCTATATCTGAAATGCCTATCGACACCTATTTTTGAAATGCCTATCGGAAACTACATCTGAAATGCCTATCAGCACCTATATTTGAAATGCCTATCGGCAACCATATCTGGAATGCCTATCGGCACCTATATTTGAAATGCCTATCGGCTTCTATATCTGAAATGCCTATCGGCACCTATTTTTAAAATGCCAATCGGTAACTATATCTGAAATGCCTATCGGCACCTATATCTGAAATGCCTATCGACACCTATATCTGAAATGCCTATCGACACCTATATCTGAAATGCCTATCGACACCTATATCTGAAATGCCTATCGACACTTATATCTGAAATGCCTATCGACACCTATATCTGAAATGCCTATCGACACCTATATCTGAAATGCCTATCGACACCTATATCTGAAATGCCTATCGACACCTATATCTGAAATGCCTATCGACACCTATATCTGAAATGCCTATCGACACCTATATCTGAAATGCCTATCGACACCTATTTTTGAAAACTACATCTGAAATGCCTATCAGCACCTATATTTGAAATGCCTATCGGCAACCATATCTGGAATGCCTATCGGCACCTATATTTGAAATGCCTATCGGCTTCTATATCTGAAATGCCTATCGGCACCTATTTTTAAAATGCCAATCGGCAACTATATCTGAAATGCCTATCGGCACCTATATCTGAAATGCCTATCGACACCTATATCTGAAATGCCTATCGACACCTATATCTGAAATGCCTATCGACACCTATATCTGAAATGCCTATCGACACTTATATCTGAAATGCCTATCGACACCTATATCTGAAATGCCTATCGACACCTATATCTGAAATGCCTATCGACACCTATATCTGAAATGCCTATCGACACCTATTTTTGAAATGCCTATCGGAAACTACATCTGAAATGCCTATCAGCACCTATATTTGAAATGCCTATCGGCAACCATATCTGGAATGCCTTTAGGCACCTATATTTGAAATGCCTATCGGCTTCTATATCTGAAATGCCTATCGGCACCTATTTTTAAATTGCCAATCGGCAACTATATCTGAAATGCCTATCGGCATCTATATCTGAAATGCCTATCGACACCTATATCTGAAATGCCTATCGACACCTATATCTGAAATGCCTATCGACATCTATATCTGAAATGCCTATCGACACCTATATCTAAAATGCCTATCGACACCTATATCTGAAATGCCTATCGACACCTATATCTGAAATGCCTATCGACACCTATATCTGAAATGCCTATCGACACCTATATCTGAAATGCCTATCGACACCTATTTTTGAAATGCCTATCGGAAACTACATCTGAAATGCCTATCAGCACCTATATTTGAAATGCCTATCGGCAACCATTTCTGGAATGCCTATCTGCACCTATATTTGAAATGCCTATCGGCTTCTATATCTGAAATGCCTATCGGCACCTATTTTTAAAATGCCAATCGGCAACTATATCTGAAATGCCTATCGGCACCTATATCTGAAATGCCTATTGACACCTATATCTGAAATGCCTATCGACACCTATATCTGAAATGCCTATCGACACCTATATCTGAAATGCCTATCGACACCTATATCTGAAATGCCTATCGACACCTATATCTGAAATGCCTATCGACACCTATATCTGAAATGCCTATCGACACCTATATCTCAAATGCCTATCGACACCTATTTTTGAAATGCCTATCAGAAACTACATCTGAAATGCCTATCAGCACCTATATTTGAAATGCCTATCGGCAACCATATCTGGAATACCTATCGGCACCTATATTTGAAATGCTTATCGGCTTCTATATCTGAAATGCCTATCGGCACCTATTTTTAAAATGCCAATCGGCAACTATATCTGAAATGCCTATCGGCACCTATATCTGAAATGCCTATCGACACCTATATCTAAAATGCCTATCGACACCTATATCTGAAATGCCTATCGACACCTATATCTGAAATGCCTATCGACACCTATATCTGAAATGCCTATCGACACCTATATCTGAAATGCCTATCGACACCTATATCTGAAATGCCTATCGACACCTATGTCCGAAATGCCTATCGACACCTATTTTTGAAATGCCTATCTGAAACTACATCTGAAATGCCTATCAGCACCTATATTTGAAATGCCTATCGGCAACCATAACTGGAATGCCTAACGGCACCTATATTTGAAATGCCTATCGGCTTCTATATCTGAAATGCCTATCGGCACCTATTTTTAAAATGCCAATCGGCAACTATATCTGAAATGCCTATCGGCACCCATATCTGAAATACCTATCGACACCTATATCTGAAATGCCTATCGACACCTATATCTGAAATGCCTATCGACACCTATATCTAAAATGCCTATCGACACCTATATCTGAAATGCCTATCGACACCTATATCTGAAATGCCTATCGACACCTATATCTGAAATGCCTATCGACACCTATATCTGAAATGCCTATCGACACCTATATCTGAAATGCCTATCGACACCTATTTTTGAAATGCCTATCGGAAACTACATCTGAAATGCCTATCAGCACCTAT
The DNA here is from genome assembly GCA_034508555.1 of Venustoraphidia nigricollis. Classification (NCBI taxonomy): domain Eukaryota; kingdom Metazoa; phylum Arthropoda; class Insecta; order Raphidioptera; family Raphidiidae; genus Venustoraphidia; species Venustoraphidia nigricollis. The sequence goes on along the minus strand of JAVRKA010001069.1, from coordinate 25,593 downwards.
ATTTGAAATGCCTATCGGCAACCATATCTGGAATGCCTATCGGCACCTATATTTGAAATGCCTATCGGCTTCTATATCTGAAATGCCTATCGGCACCTATATCTGAAATGCCTATCGACACCTATATCTGAAATGCCTATCGACACCTATATCTGAAATGCCTATCGACACCTATATCTGAAATGCCTATCGACACCTATATCTGAAATGCCTATCGACACCTATATCTGAAATGCCTATCGACACCTATATCTGAAATGCCTATCGACACCTATATCTGAAATGCCTATCGACACCTATTTTTGAAATGCCTATCGGAAACTACATCTGAAATGCCTATCAGCACCTATATTTGAAATGCCTATCGGCAACCATATCTGGAATGCCTATCGGCACCTATATTTGAAATGCCTATCGGCTTCTATATCTGAAATGCCTATCGGCACCTATTTTTAAAATGCCAATCGGCAACTATATCTGAAATGCCTATCGGCACCTATATCTGAAATGCCTATCGACACCTATATCTGAAATGAATATCGACACCTATATCTGAAATGCCTATCGACACCTATATCTGAAATGCCTATCGACACCTATATCTGAAATGCCTATCGACACCTATATCTGAAATGCCTATCGACACCTATATCTGAAATGCCTATCGACACCTATATCTGAAATGCCTATAGACACCTATTTTTGAAATGCCTATCGGAAACTACATCTGAAATGCCTATCAGCACCTATATTTGAAATGCCTATCGGCAACCATATCTGGAATGCCTATCGGCACCTATATTTGAAATGCCTATCGGCTTCTATATCTGAAATGCCTATCGGCACCTATTTTTAAAATGCCAATCGGCAACTATATCTGAAATGCCTATCGGCACCTATATCTGAAATGCCTATCGACACCTATATCTGAAATGCCTATCGACACCTATATCTGAAATGCCTATCGACACCTATATCTGAAATGCCTATCGACACCTATATCTGAAATGCCTATCGACACCTATATCTGAAATGCCTATCGACACCTTTATCTGAAATGCCTATCGACACCTATATCTGAAATGCCTATCGACACCTATATCTGAAATGCCTATCGACACCTATATCTGAAATGCCTATCGACACCTATTTTTGAAATGCCTATCGGAAACTACATCTGAAATGCCTATCAGCACCTATATTTGAAATGCCTATCAGCAAACATATCTGGAATGCCTATCGGCACCTATATTTGAAATGCCTATCGGCTTCTATATCTGAAATGCCTATCGGCACCTATTTTTAAAATGCCAATCGGCAACTATATCTGAAATGCCTATCGGCACCTATATCTGAAATGCCTATCGACACCTATATCTGAAATGCCTATCGACACCTATATCTGAAACGCCTATCGACACCTATATCTGAAATGCCTATCGACACCTATATCTGAAATGCCTATCGACACCTATTTTTGAAATGCCTATCGGAAACTACATCTGAAATGCCTATCAGCACCTATATTTAAAATGCCTATCGGCTTCTATATCTGAAATGCCTATCGGCACCTATTTTTAAAATGCCAATCGGCAACTATATCTGAAATGCCTATCGGCACCTATATCTAAAATGCCTATAGACAACTATATCTGAAATGCCTATCGACACCTATATCTGAAATGCCTATCACACCTATATCTGAAATGCCTATCGACACCTATATCTGAAATGCCTATCGACACCTATATCTAAAATGCCTATCGACACCTATATCTGAAATGCCTATCGACACCTATATCTGAAATGCCTATCGACACCTATATCTCAAATGCCTATCGACACCTATTTTTGAAATGCCTATCAGAAACTACATCTGAAATGCCTATCAGCACCTATATTTGAAATGCCTATCGGCAACCATATCTGGAATGCCTATCGGCACCTGTATTTGAAATGCCTATCGGCTTCTATATCTAAAATGCCTAACGGCACCTATTTTTAAAATGCCAATCGGCAACTATATCTGAAATGCCTATCGGCACCTATATCTGAAATGCCTATCGACACCTATATCTGAAATGCCTATCGACACCTATATCTGAAATGCCTATCGACACCTATATCTGAAATGCCTATCGACACCTATATCTGAAATGCCTATCGAAACCTATATCTGAAATGCCTATCGACACCTATATCTGAAATGCCTATCGACACCTATATCTGAAATGCCTATCGACACCTATTTTTGAAATGCCTATCGGAAACTACATCTGAAATGCCTATCAGCACCTATATTTGAAATGCCTATCGGCAACCATATCTGGAATGCCTATCGGCACCTATATTTAAATTGCCTATCGGCTTTTATGTCTGAAATGCCTATCGGCACCTATTTTTAAAATGCCAATCGGCAACTATATCTGAAATGCCTATCGGCCCCTATATCTGAAATGCCTATCGACACCTATATCTGAAATGCCTTTCGACACCTATATCTGAAATGCCTATCGACACCTATATCTGAAATGCCTATCGACACCTATATCTGAAATGCCTATCGACACCTATATCTGAAATGCCTATCGACACCTATATCTGAAATGCCTATCGACACCTATATCTGAAATGTCCATCGACACCTATTTTTGAAATGCCTATCGGAAACTACATCTGAAATGCCTATCAGCACCTATATTTGAAATGCCTATCGGCAACCATATCTGGAATGCCTATCGGCACCTATATTTGAAATGCCTATCGGTTCTATATCTGAAATGCCTATCGGCACCTATTTTTAAAATGCCAATCGGCAACTATATCTGAAATGCCTATCGGCACCTATATCTGAAATGCCTATCGACACCTATATCTGAAATGCCTATCGACACCTATATCTGAAATGCCTATCGACACCTATATCTGAAATGCCTATCGACACCTATATCTAAAATGCCTATCGACACCTATATCTGAAATGCCTATCGACACCTATATCTGAAATGCCTATCGACACCTATATCTGAAATGCCTATCGACACCTATTTTTGAAATGCCTATTGGAAACTACATCTGAAATGCCTATCAGCACCTATATTTGAAATGCCTATAGGCAACCATATCTGGAATGCCTATCGGCACCTATATTTGAAATGCCTATCGGCTTCTATATCTGAAATGCCTATCGGCACCTATTTTTAAAATGCCAATCGGTAACTATATCTGAAATGCCTATCGGCACATTTAACTGAAATGCCTATCGACACCTATATCTGAAATGCCTATCGACACCTATATCTGAAATGCCTATCGACACCTATATCTGAAATGCCTATCGACACCTATATCTGAAATGCCTATCGACACCTATATCTGAAATGCCTATCGTCACCTATATCTAAAATGCCTATCGACACCTATATCTGAAATGCCTTTCGACACCTATATCTGAAATGCCTATCGACACCTATTTTTGAAATGCCTATCGGAAACTACATCTGAAATGCCTATCAGCACCTATATTTGAAATGCCTATCGGCAACCATATCTGGAATGCCTATCGGCACCTATATTTGAAATGCCTATCGGCTTCTATATCTGAAATGCCTATCGGCACCTATTTTTAAAATGCCAATCGGCAACTATATCTGAAATGCCTATCGGCACCTATATCTGAAATGCCTATCGACACCTATATCTGAAATGCCTATCGACATATATATCTGAAATGCCTATCGACACCTATATCTGAAATGCCTATCGACACCTATATCTGAAATGCTTATCGACACCTATATCTGAAATGCCTTTAGACACCTATATCTGAAATGCCTATCGACACCTATATCTGAAATGCCTATCGACACCTATTTTTGAAATGCCTATCGGAAACTACATCTGAAATGCCTATCAGCACCTACATTTGAAATGCCTATCGGCAACCATATCTGGAATGCCTATCGGCACCTATATTTGAAATGCCTATCGGCTTCTATATCTGAAATGCCTATCGGCACCTATTTTTAAAATGCCAATCGGCAACTATATCTGAAATGCCTATCGGCACCTATATCTGAAATGCCTATCGACACCTATATCTGAAATGCCTATCGACACCTATATCTGAAATACCTATCGACACCTATATCTGAAATGCCTATCGACACCTATATCTGAAATGCCTATCGACACCTATATCTGAAATGCCTATCGACACCTATATCTGTAATGCCTATCGACACCTATATCTGAAATGCCTATCGACACCTATATCTAAAATGCCTATCGACACCTATTTTTGAAATGCCTATCGGAAACTACATCTGAAATGCCTATCAGCACCTATATTTGAAATGCCTATCGGCAACCATATCTGGAATGCCTATCGGCACCTATATTTGAAATGCCTATCGGCTTCTATATCTGAAATGCCTATCGGCACCTATTTTTAAAATGCCAATCGGCAACTATATCTGAAATGCCTATCGGCACCTATATCTGAAATGCCTATCGACACCTATATTTGAAATGCCTATCGACACCTATATCTGAAATGCCTATCGACACCTATATCTGAAATGCCTATCGACACCTATATCTGAAATGCCTATCGACACCTATATCTGAAATGCCTATCGACACCTATATCTGAAATGCCTATCGACACCTATATCTGAAATGCCTATCGACACCTATTTTTGAAATGCCTATCGGAAACTATATCTGAAATGCCTATCGGCAACCATATCTGGAATGCCTATCGGCACCTATATTTGAAATGCCTATCGGCACCTATTTTTAAAATGCCAATCGGCAACTATATCTGAAATGCCTATCGGCACCTATATCTGAAATGCCTATCGACACCTATATCTGAAATGCCTATCGACACCTATATCTGAAATGCCTATCGACACCTATATCTGAAATGCCTATCGACACCTATATCTGAAATGCCTATCGACACCTATATCTGAAATGCCTATCGACACCTATATCTGAAATGCCTATCGACACCTATATCTGAAATGCCTATCGACACCTATTTTTGAAATGCCTATCGGAAACTACATCTGAAATGCCTATCAGCACCTATATTTGAAATGCCTATCGGCAACCATATCTGGAATGCCTATCGGCACCTATATTTGAAATGCCTATCGGCTTCTATATCTAAAATGCCTATCGGCACCTATTTTTAAAATGCCAATCGGCAACTATAACTGAAATGCCTATCGGCACCTATATCTGAAATGCCTATCGACACCTATATCTGAAATGCCTATCGACACCTATATCTGAAATGCCTATCGACACCTATATCTGAAATGCCTATCGACACCTATATCTGAAACGCCTATCGACACCTATATCTGAAATGCCTATCGACACCTATATATGAAATGCCTATCGACACCTATATCTGAAATGCCTATCGACACCTATTTTTGAAATGCCTATCGGAAACTACATCTGAAATGCCTATCAGCACCTATATTTGAAATGCCTATCGGCAACCATATCTGGAATGCCTATCGGCACCTATATTTGAAATGCCTATCGGCTTCTATATCTGAAATGCCTATCGGCACCTATTTTTAAAATGCCAATCGGTAACTATATCTGAAATGCCTATCGGCACCTATATCTGAAATGCCTATCGACACCTATATCTGAAATGCCTATCGACACCTATATCTGAAATGCCTATCGACACCTATATCTGAAATGCCTATCGACACCTATATCTGAAATGCCTATCGACACCTATATCTGAAATGCCTATCGACACCTATATCTGAAATGCCTAACGACACCTATATCTGAAATGCCTATCGACACCTATATCTGAAATGCCTATCGACACCTATATCTGAAATGCCTATCGACACCTATATCTGAAATGCCTATCGACACCTATTTTTGAAAACTACATCTGAAATGCCTATCAGCACCTATATTTGAAATGCCTATCGGCAACCATATCTGGAATGCCTATCGGCACCTATATCTGAAATGCCTATCGGCTTCTATATCTGAAATGCCTATCGGCACCTATTTTTAAAATGCCAATCGGCAACTATATCTGAAATGCCTATCGGCACCTATATCTGAAATGCCTATCGACACCTATATCTGAAATGCCTATCGACACCTATATTTGAAATGCCTATCGACACCTATATCTGAAATGCCTATCGACACCTATATCTGAAATACCTATCGACACCTATATCTGAAATGCCTATCGACACCTATATCTGAAATGCCTATCGACACCTATATCTGAAATGCCTATCGACACCTATTTTTGAAATGCCTATCGGAAACTACATCTGAAATGCCTATCAGCACCTATATTTGAAATGCCTATCGGCAACCATATCTGGAATGCCTTTAGGCACCTATATTTGAAATGCCTATCGGCTTCTATATCTGAAATGCCTATCGGCACCTATTTTTAAATTGCCAATCGGCAACTATATCTGAAATGCCTATCGGCATCTATATCTGAAATGCCTATCGACACCTATATCTGAAATGCCTATCGACACCTATATCTGAAATGCCTATCGACATCTATATCTGAAATGCCTATCGACACCTATATCTGAAATGCCTATCGACACCTATATCTGAAATGCCTATCGACACCTATATCTGAAATGCCTATCGACACCTATATCTGAAATGCCTATCGACACCTATATCTGAAATGCCTATCGACACCTATTTTTGAAATGCCTATCGGAAACTACATCTGAAATGCCTATCAGCACCTATATTTGAAATGCCTATCGGCAACCATTTCTGGAATGCCTATCGGCACCTATATTTGAAATGCCTATCGGCTTCTATATCTGAAATGCCTATCGGCACCTATTTTTAAAATGCCAATCGGCAACTATATCTGAAATGCCTATCGGCACCTATATCTGAAATGCCTATTGACACCTATATCTGAAATGCGTATCGACACCTATATCTGAAATGCCTATCGACACCTATATCTGAAATGCCTATCGACACCTATATCTGAAATGCCTATCGACACCTATATCTGAAATGCCTATCGACACCTATATCTGAAATGCCTATCGACACCTATATCTCAAATGCCTATCGACACCTATTTTTGAAATGCCTATCAGAAACTACATCTGAAATGCCTATCAGCACCTATATTTGAAATGCCTATCGGCAACCATATCTGGAATGCCTATCGGCACCTATATTTGAAATGCTTATCGGCTTCTATATCTGAAATGCCTATCGGCACCTATTTTTAAAATGCCAATCGGCAACTATATCTGAAATGCCTATCGGCACCTATATCTGAAATGCCTATCGACACCTATATCTAAAATGCCTATCGACACCTATATCTGAAATGCCTATCGACACCTATATCTGAAATGCCTATCGACACCTATATCTGAAATGCCTATCGACACCTATATCTGAAATGCCTATCGACACCTATATCTGAAATGCCTATCGACACCTATGTCTGAAATGCCTATCGACACCTATTTTTGAAATGCCTATCTGAAACTACATCTGAAATGCCTATCAGCACCTATATTTGAAATGCTTATCGGCAACCATATCTGGAATGCCTAACGGCACCTATATTTGAAATGCCTATCGGCTTCTATATCTGAAATGCCTATCGGCACCTATTTTTAAAATGCCAATCGGCAACTATATCTGAAATGCCTATCGGCACCCATATCTGAAATACCTATCGACACCTATATCTGAAATGCCTATCGACACCTATATCTGAAATGCCTATCGACACCTATATCTAAAATGCCTATCGACACCTATATCTGAAATGCCTATCGACACCTATATCTGAAATGCCTATCGACACCTATATCTGAAATGCCTATCGACACCTATATCTGAAATGCCTATCGACACCTATATCTGAAATGCCTATCGACACCTATTTTTGAAATGCCTATCGGAAACTACATCTGAAATGCCTATCAGCACCTATATTTGAAATGCCTATCGGCAACCATATCTGGAATGCCTATCGGCACCTATATTTGAAATGCCTATCGGCTTCTATATCTGAAATGCCTATCGGCACCTATATCTGAAATGCCTATCGACACCTATATCTGAAATGCCTATCGACACCTATATCTGAAATGCCTATCGACACCTATATCTGAAATGCCTATCGACACCTATATCTGAAATGCCTATCGACACCTATATCTGAAATGCCTATCGACACCTATATCTGAAATGCCTATCGACACCTATATCTGAAATGCCTATCGACACCTATTTTTGAAATGCCTATCGGAAACTACATCTGAAATGCCTATCAGCACCTATATTTGAAATGCCTATCGGCAACCATATCTGGAATGCCTATCGGCACCTATATTTGAAATGCCTATCGGCTTCTATATCTGAAATGCCTATCGGCACCTATTTTTAAAATGCCAATCGGCAAATATATCTGAAATGCCTATCGGCACCTATATCTGAAATGCCTATTGACACCTATATCTGAAATGCCTATCGACACCTATATCTGAAATGCCTATCGACACCTATATCTGAAATGCCTATCGACACCTATATCTGAAATGCCTATCGACACCTATATCTGAAATGCCTATCGACACCTATATCTGAAATGCCTATCGACACCTATATCTCAAATGCCTATCGACACCTATTTTTGAAATGCCTATCAGAAACTACATCTGAAATGCCTATCAGCACCTATATTTGAAATGCCTATCGGCAACCATATCTGGAATGCCTATCGGCACCTATATTTGAAATGCTTATCGGCTTCTATATCTGAAATGCCTATCGGCACCTATTTTTAAAATGCCAATCGGCAACTATATCTGAAATGCCTATCGGCACCTATATCTGAAATGCCTATCGACACCTATATCTAAAATGCCTATCGACACCTATATCTGAAATGCCTATCGACACCTATATCTGAAATGCCTATCGACACCTATATCTGAAATGCCTATCGACACCTATATCTGAAATGCCTATCGACACCTATATCTGAAATGCCTATCGACACCTATGTCCGAAATGCCTATCGACACCTATTTTTGAAATGCCTATCTGAAACTACATCTGAAATGCCTATCAGCACCTATATTTGAAATGCCTATCGGCAACCATATCTGGAATGCCTAACGGCACCTATATTTGAAATGCCTATCGGCTTCTATATCTGAAATGCCTATCGGCACCTATTTTTAAAATGCCAATCGGCAACTATATCTGAAATGCCTATCGGCACCCATATCTGAAATACCTATCGACACCTATATCTGAAATGCCTATCGACACCTATATCTGAAATGCCTATCGACACCTATATCTAAAATGCCTATCGACACCTATATCTGAAATGCCTATCGACACCTATATCTGAAATGCCTATCGACACCTATATCTGAAATGCCTATCGACACCTATATCTGAAATGCCTATCGACACCTATATCTGAAATGCCTATCGACACCTATTTTTGAAATGCCTATCGGAAACTACATCTGAAATGCCTATCAGCACCTATATTTGAAATGCCTATCGGCAACCATATCTGGAATGCCTATCGGCACCTATATTTGAAATGCCTATCGGCTTCTATATCTGAAATGCCTATCGGCACCTATATCTGAAATGCCTATCGACACCTATATCTGAAATGCCTATCGACACCTATATCTGAAATGCCTATCGACACCTATATCTGAAATGCCTATCGACACCTATATCTGAAATGCCTATCGACACCTATATCTGAAATGCCTATCGACACCTATATCTGAAATGCCTATCGACACCTATATCTGAAATGCCTATCGACACCTATTTTTGAAATGCCTATCGGAAACTACATCTGAAATGCCTATCAGCACCTATATTTGAAATGCCTATCGGCAACCATATCTGGAATGCCTATCGGCACCTATATTTGAAATGCCTATCGGCTTCTATATCTGAAATGCCTATCGGCACCTATTTTTAAAATGCCAATCGGCAACTATATCTGAAATGCCTATCGGCACCTATATCTGAAATGCCTATCGACACCTATATCTGAAATGCCTATCGACACCTATATCTGAAATGCCTATCGACACCTATATCTGAAATGCCTATCGACACCTATATCTGAAATGCCTATCGACACCTATATCTGAAATGCCTATCGACACCTATATCTGAAATGCCTATCGACACCTATATCTGAAATGCCTATAGACACCTATTTTTGAAATGCCTATCGGAAACTACATCTGAAATGCCTATCAGCACCTATATTTGAAATGCCTATCGGCAACAATATCTGGAATGCCTATCGGCACCTATATTTGAAATGCCTATCGGCTTCTATATCTGAAATGCCTATCGGCACCTATTTTTAAAATGCCAATCGGCAACTATATCTGAAATGCCTATCGGCACCTATATCTGAAATGCCTATCGACACCTATATCTGAAATGCCTATCGACACCTATATCTGAAATGCCTATCGACACCTATATCTGAAATGCCTATCGACACCTATATCTGAAATGCCTATCGACACCTATATCTGAAATGCCTATCGACACCTTTATCTGAAATGCCTATCGACACCTATATCTGAAATGCCTATCGACACCTATATCTGAAATGCCTATCGACACCTATATCTGAAATGCCTATCGACACCTATTTTTGAAATGCCTATCGGAAACTACATCTGAAATGCCTATCAGCACCTATATTTGAAATGCCTATCAGCAAACATATCTGGAATGCCTATCGGCACCTATATTTGAAATGCCTATCGGCTTCTATATCTGAAATGCCTATCGGCACCTATTTTTAAAATGCCAATCGGCAACTATATCTGAAATGCCTATCGGCACCTATATCTGAAATGCCTATCGACACCTATATCTGAAATGCCTATCGACACCTATATCTGAAACGCCTATCGACACCTATATCTGAAATGCCTATCGACACCTATATCTGAAATGCCTATCGACACCTATTTTTGAAATGCCTATCGGAAACTACATCTGAAATGCCTATCAGCACCTATATTTAAAATGCCTATCGGCTTCTATATCTGAAATGCCTATCGGCACCTATTTTTAAAATGCCAATCGGCAACTATATCTGAAATGCCTATCGGCACCTATATCTAAAATGCCTATAGACAACTATATCTGAAATGCCTATCGACACCTATATCTGAAATGCCTATCACACCTATATCTGAAATGCCTATCGACACCTATATCTGAAATGCCTATCGACACCTATATCTAAAATGCCTATCGACACCTATATCTGAAATGCCTATCGACACCTATATCTGAAATGCCTATCGACACCTATATCTCAAATGCCTATCGACACCTATTTTTGAAATGCCTATCAGAAACTACATCTGAAATGCCTATCAGCACCTATATTTGAAATGCCTATCGGCAACCATATCTGGAATGCCTATCGGCACCTGTATTTGAAATGCCTATCGGCTTCTATATCTAAAATGCCTATCGGCACCTATTTTTAAAATGCCAATCGGCAACTATATCTGAAATGCCTATCGGCACCTATATCTGAAATGCCTATCGACACCTATATCTGAAATGCCTATCGACACCTATATCTGAAATGCCTATCGACACCTATATCTGAAATGCCTATCGACACCTATATCTGAAATGCCTATCGAAACCTATATCTGAAATGCCTATCGACACCTATATCTGAAATGCCTATCGACACCTATATCTGAAATGCCTATCGACACCTATTTTTGAAATGCCTATCGGAAACTACATCTGAAATGCCTATCAGCACCTATATTTGAAATGCCTATCGGCAACCATATCTGGAATGCCTATCGGCACCTATATTTAAATTGCCTATCGGCTTTTATGTCTGAAATGCCTATCGGCACCTATTTTTAAAATGCCAATCGGCAACTATATCTGAAATGCCTATCGGCACCTATATCTGAAATGCCTATCGACACCTATATCTGAAATGCCTTTCGACACCTATATCTGAAATGCCTATCGACACCTATATCTGAAATGCCTATCGACACCTATATCTGAAATGCCTATCGACACCTATATCTGAAATGCCTATCGACACCTATATCTGAAATGCCTATCGACACCTATATCTGAAATGTCCATCGACACCTATTTTTGAAATGCCTATCGGAAACTACATCTGAAATGCCTATCAGCACCTATATTTGAAATGCCTATCGGCAACCATATCTGGAATGCCTATCGGCACCTATATTTGAAATGCCTATCGGCTTCTATATCTGAAATGCCTATCGGCACCTATTTTTAAAATGCCAATCGGCAACTATATCTGAAATGCCTATCGGCACCTATATCTGAAATGCCTATCGACACCTATATCTGAAATGCCTATCGACACCTATATCTGAAATGCCTATCGACACCTATATCTGAAATGCCTATCGACACCTATATCTAAAATGCCTATCGACACCTATATCTGAAATGCCTATCGACACCTATATCTGAAATGCCTATCGACACCTATATCTGAAATGCCTATCGACACCTATTTTTGAAATGCCTATTGGAAACTACATCTGAAATGCCTATCAGCACCTATATTTGAAATGCCTATAGGCAACCATATCTGGAATGCCTATCGGCACCTATATTTGAAATGCCTATCGGCTTCTATAGCTGAAATGCCAATCGGCACCTATTTTTAAAATGCCAATCGGTAACTATATCTGAAATGCCTATCGGCACCTTTATCTGAAATGCCTATCGACACCTATATCTGAAATGCCTATCGACACCTATATCTGAAATGCCTATCGACACCTATATCTGAAATGCCTATCGACACCTATATCTGAAATGCCTATCGACACCTATATCTGAAATGCCTATCGTCACCTATATCTAAAATGCCTATCGACACCTATATCTGAAATGCCTTTCGACACCTATATCTGAAATGCCTATCGACACCTATTTTTGAAATGCCTATCGGAAACTACATCTGAAATGCCTATCAGCACCTATATTTGAAATGCCTATCGGCAACCATATCTGGAATGCCTATCGGCACCTATATTTGAAATGCCTATCGGCTTCTATATCTGAAATGCCTATCGGCACCTATTTTTAAAATGCCAAACGGCAACTATATCTGAAATGCCTATCGGCACCTATATCTGAAATGCCTATCGACACCTATATCTGAAATGCCTATCGACATATATATCTGAAATGCCTATCGACACCTATATCTGAAATGCCTATCGACACCTATATCTGAAATGCTTATCGACACCTATATCTGAAATGCCTTTAGACACCTATATCTGAAATGCCTATCGACACCTATATCTGAAATGCCTATCGACACCTATTTTTGAAATGCCTATCGGAAACTACATCTGAAATGCCTATCAGCACCTATATTTGAAATGCCTATCGGCAACCATATCTGGAATGCCTATCGGCACCTATATTTGAAATGCCTATCGGCTTCTATATCTGAAATGCCTATCGGCACCTATTTTTAAAATGCCAATCGGCAACTATATCTGAAATGCCTATCGGCACCTATATCTGAAATGCCTATCGACACCTATATCTGAAATGCCTATCGACACCTATATCTGAAATACCTATCGACACCTATATCTGAAATGCCTATCGACACCTATATCTGAAATGCCTATCGACACCTATATCTGAAATGCCTATCGACACCTATATCTGTAATGCCTATCGACACCTATATCTGAAATGCCTATCGACACCTATATCTAAAATGCCTATCGACACCTATTTTTGAAATGCCTATCGGAAACTACATCTGAAATGCCTATCAGCACCTATATTTGAAATGCCTATCGGCAACCATATCTGGAATGCCTATCGGCACCTATATTTGAAATGCCTATCGGCTTCTATATCTGAAATGCCTATCGGCACCTATTTTTAAAATGCCAATCGGCAACTATATCTGAAATGCCTATCGGCACCTATATCTGAAATGCCTATCGACACCTATATTTGAAATGCCTATCGACACCTATATCTGAAATGCCTATCGACACCTATATCTGAAATGCCTATCGACACCTATATCTGAAATGCCTATCGACACCTATATCTGAAATGCCTATCGACACCTATATCTGAAATGCCTATCGACACCTATATCTGAAATGCCTATCGACACCTATATCTGAAATGCCTATCGACACCTATTTTTGAAATGCCTATCGGAAACTATATCTGAAATGCCTATCGGCAACCATATCTGGAATGCCTATCGGCACCTATATTTGAAATGCCTATCGGCTTCTATATCTGAAAAGCCTATCGGAACCTATTTTTAAAATGCCAATCGGCAACTATATCTGAAATGCCTATCGGCACCTATATCTGAAATGCCTATCGACACCTATATCTGAAATGCCTATCGACACCTATATCTGAAATGCCTATCGACACCTATATCTGAAATGCCTATCGACACCTATATCTGAAATGCCTATCGGCACCTATATCTGAAATGCCTATCGACACCTATATCTAAAATGCCTATCGACACCTATATCTGAAATGCCTATCGACACCTATTTTTGAAATGCCTATCGGAAACTACATCTGAAATGCCTATCAGCACCTATATTTGAAATGCCTATCGGCAACCATATCTGGAATGCCTATCGGCACCTATATTTGAAATGCCTATCGGCTTCTATATCTGAAATGCCTATCGGCACCTATTTTTAAAATGCCAATCGGCAACTATAACTGAAATGCCTATCGGCACCTATATCTGAAATGCCTATCGACACCTATATCTGAAATGCCTATCGACACCTATATCTGAAATGCCTATCGACACCTATATCTGAAATGCCTATCGACACCTATATCTGAAATGCCTATCGACACCTATATCTGAAATGCCTATCGACACCTATATCTGAAATGCCTATCGACACCTATATCTGAAATGTCTATCGACACCTATTTTTGAAATGCCCATCGGAAACTACATCTGAAATGCCTATCAGCACCTATATTTGAAATGCCTATCGGCAACCATATCTGGAATGCCTATCGGCACCTATATTTGAAATGCCTATCGGCTTCTATATCTGAAATGCCTATCGGCACCTATTTTTAAAATGCCAATCGGCAACTATATCTGAAATGCCTATCGGCACCTATATCTGAAATGCCTATCGACACCTATATCTGAAATGCCTATCGACACCTATATCTGAAATGCCTATCGACACCTATATCTGAAATGCCTATCGACACCTATATCTGAAATGCCTATCGACACCTATATCTGAAATGCCTATCGACACCTATATCTAAAATGCCTATCGACACCTATATCTGAAATGCCTATCGACACCTATTTTTGAAATGCCTATCGGAAACTACATCTGAAATGCCTATCAGCACATATATTTGAAATGCCTATCGGCAACCATATCTGGAATGCCTATCGGCACCTATATTTGAAATGCCTATCGGCTTCTATATCTGAAATGCCTATCGGCACCTTTTTTTAAAATGCCAATCGGCAACTATAACTGAAATTCCTATCGGCACCTATATCTGAAATGCCTATCGACACCTATATCTGAAATGCCTATCGACACCTATATCTGAAATGCCTATCGACACCTATATCTGAAATGCCTATCGACACCTATATCTGAAATGCCTATCGACACCTATATCTGAAATGCCTATCGACACCTATATATGAAATGCCTATCGACACCTATATCTGAAATGCCTATCGACACCTATTTTTGAAATGCCTATCGGAAACTACATCTGAAATGCCTATCAGCACCTATATTTGAAATGCCTATCGGCAACCATATCTGGAATGCCTATCGGCACCTATATTTGAAATGCCTATCGGCTTCTATATCTGAAATGCCTATCGGCACCTATTTTTAAAATGCCAATCGGTAACTAAATCTGAAATGCCTATCGGCACCTATATCTGAAATGCCTATCGACACCTATATCTGAAATGCCTATCGACACCTATATCTGAAATGCCTATCGACACCTATATCTGAAATGCCTATCGACACCTATATCTGAAATGCCTATCGACACCTATATCTGAAATGCCTATCGACACCTATATCTGAAATGCCTATCGACACCTATTTTTGAAAACTACATCTGAAATGCCTATCAGCACCTATATTTGAAATGCCTATCGGCAACCATATCTGGGATGCCTATCGGCACCTATATTTGAAATGCCTATCGGCTTCTATATCTGAAATGCCTATCGGCACCTATTTTTACAATGCCAATCGGCAACTATATCTGAAATGCCTATCGGCACCTATATCTGAAATGCCTATCGACACCTATATCTGAAATGCCTATCGACACCTATATCTGAAATGCCTATTGACACCTATATCTGAAATGCCTATCGACACCTATATCTGAAATGCCTATCGACACCTATATCTGAAATGCCTATCGACACCTATATCTGAAATGCCTATCGACACCTATTTTTGAAATGCCTATCGGAACTACATCTGAAATGCCTATCAGCACCTATATTTGAAATGCCTATCGGCAACCATATCTGGAATGCCTATCGGCACCTATATTTGAAATGCCTATCGGCTTCTATATCTGAAATGCCTATCGGCACCTATTTTTAAATTGCCAATCGGCAACTATATCTGAAATGCCTATCGGCACCTATATCTGAAATGCCTATCGACACCTATATCTGAAATGCCTATCGGCATCTATTTTTAAAATGCCAATCGGCAACTATATCTGAAATGCCTATCGGCACCTATATCTGAAATGCCTATCGACACCTATATCTGAAATGCCTATCGACACCAATATCTGAAATGCCTATCGACACCTATATCTGAAATGCCTATCGACACCTATATCTGAAATGCCTATCGACACCTATATCTGAAATGCCTATCGACACCTATTTTTGAAATGCCTATCGGAAACTACATCTGAAATGCCTATCAGCACCTATATTTGAAATGCCTATCGGCAACCATATCTGGAATGTCTATCGGCACCTATATTTGAAATGCCTATCGGCTTCTATATCTGAAATGCCTATCGGCATTTATTTTTAAAATGCCAATCGGCAACTATATCTGGAGTGCCTATCGGCACCTATATCTGAAATGCCTATCGACACCTATATCTGAAATGCCTATCGACACCTATATCTGAAATGCCTATCGACACCTATATCTGAAATGC
This sequence comes from Venustoraphidia nigricollis, assembly GCA_034508555.1. Lineage (NCBI taxonomy): Eukaryota > Metazoa > Arthropoda > Insecta > Raphidioptera > Raphidiidae > Venustoraphidia > Venustoraphidia nigricollis. The sequence goes on along the minus strand of JAVRKA010001069.1, from coordinate 8,235 downwards.
CTATCGACATCTATATCTGAAATGCCTATCGACACCTATATCTGAAATGCCTATCGACACCTATATCTGAAATGCCTATCGACACCTATTTTTGAAATGCCTATCGGAAACTACATCTGAAATGCCTATCAGCACCTATATTTGAAATGCCTATCGACACCTATATCTGAAATGCCTATCGACACCTATATCTGAAATGCCTATCGACACCTATATCTGAAATGCCTATCGACACCTATATCTGAAATGCCTATCGACACCTATATGTGAAATGCCTATCGACACCTATTTTTGAAATGCCTATCGGAAACTACATCTGAAATGCCTATCAGCACCTATATTTGAAATGCCTATCGGCACCATATCTGGAATGCCTATCGGCACCTATATTTGAAATGCCTATCGGCTTCTATATCTGAAATGCCTATCGGCACCTATTTTTAAAATGCCAATCGGCAACTATATCTGAAATGCCTATCGGCACCTATATCTGGAATGCCTATCGACACCTATATCTGAAATGCCTATCGACACCTATATCTGAAATGCCTATCGACACCTATATCTGAAATGCCTATCGACACCTATATCTGAAATGCCTATCGACACCTATATATGAAATGCCTATCGACACCTATATCTGAAATGCCTATCGACACCTATTTTTGAAATGCCTATCGGAAACTACATCTGAAATGCCTATCAGCACCTATATTTGAAATGCCTATCGGCAACCATATCTGGAATGCCTATCGGCACCTATATTTGAAATGCCTATCGGCTTCTATATCTGAAATGCCTATCGGCACCTATTTTTAAAATGCCAATCGGTAACTAAATCTGAAATGCCTATCGGCACCTATATCTGAAATGCCTATCGACACCTATATCTGAAATGCCTATCGACACCTATATCTGAAATGCCTATCGACACCTATATCTGAAATGCCTATCGACACCTATATCTGAAATGCCTATCGACACCTATATCTGAAATGCCTATCGACACCTATATCTGAAATGCCTATCGACACCTATATCTGAAATGCCTATCGACACCTATTTTTGAAAACTACATCTGAAATGCCTATCAGCACCTATATTTGAAATGCCTATCGGCAACCATATCTGGGATGCCTATCGGCACCTATATTTGAAATGCCTATCGGCTTCTATATCTGAAATGCCTATCGGCACCTATTTTTACAATGCCAATCGGCAACTATATCTGAAATGCCTATCGGCACCTATATCTGAAATGCCTATCGACACCTATATCTGAAATGCCTATCGACACCTATATCTGAAATGCCTATTGACACCTATATCTGAAATGCCTATCGACACCTATATCTGAAATGCCTATCGACACCTATATCTGAAATGCCTATCGACACCTATATCTGAAATGCCTATCGACACCTATTTTTGAAATGCCTATCGGAACTACATCTGAAATGCCTATCAGCACCTATATTTGAAATGCCTATCGGCAACCATATCTGGAATGCCTATCGGCACCTATATTTGAAATGCCTATCGGCTTCTATATCTGAAATGCCTATCGGCACCTATTTTTAAATTGCCAATCGGCAACTATATCTGAAATGCCTATCGGCACCTATATCTGAAATGCCTATCGACACCTATATCTGAAATGCCTATCGGCATCTATTTTTAAAATGCCAATCGGCAACTATATCTGAAATGCCTATCGGCACCTATATCTGAAATGCCTATCGACACCTATATCTGAAATGCCTATCGACACCAATATCTGAAATGCCTATCGACACCTATATCTGAAATGCCTATCGACACCTATATCTGAAATGCCTATCGACACCTATATCTGAAATGCCTATCGACACCTATTTTTGAAATGCCTATCGGAAACTACATCTGAAATGCCTATCAGCACCTATATTTGAAATGCCTATCGGCAACCATATCTGGAATGTCTATCGGCACCTATATTTGAAATGCCTATCGGCTTCTATATCTGAAATGCCTATCGGCATTTATTTTTAAAATGCCAATCGGCAACTATATCTGGAGTGCCTATCGGCACCTATATCTGAAATGCCTATCGACACCTATATCTGAAATGCCTATCGACACCTATATCTGAAATGCCTATCGACACCTATATCTGAAATGCCTATCGACATCTATATCTGAAATGCCTATCGACACCTATATCTGAAATGCCTATCGACACCTATATCTGAAATGCCTATCGACACCTATTTTTGAAATGCCTATCGGAAACTACATCTGAAATGCCTATCAGCACCTATATTTGAAATGCCTATCGACACCTATATCTGAAATGCCTATCGACACCTATATCTGAAATGCCTATCGACACCTATATCTGAAATGCCTATCGACACCTATATCTGAAATGCCTATCGACACCTATATGTGAAATGCCTATCGACACCTATTTTTGAAATGCCTATCGGAAACTACATCTGAAATGCCTATCAGCACCTATATTTGAAATGCCTATCGGCACCATATCTGGAATGCCTATCGGCACCTATATTTGAAATGCCTATCGGCTTCTATATCTGAAATGCCTATCGGCACCTATTTTTAAAATGCCAATCGGCAACTATATCTGAAATGCCTATCGGCACCTATATCTGAAATGCCTATCGACACCTATATCTGAAATGCCTATCGACACCTATATCTGAAATGCCTACGACACCTATATCTGAAATGCCTATCGACACCTATATCTGAAATGCCTATCGACACCTATATCTGAAATGCCTATCGACACCTATATCTGAAATGCCTATCGACACCTATTTTTGAAATGCCTATCGGAAACTACATCTGAAATGCCTATCAGCACCTATATTTGAAATGCCTATCGGCAACCATATCTGGAATGCCTATCGGCACCTATATTTGAAATGCCTATCGGCTTCTATATCTGAAATGCCTATCGGCACCTATTTTTAAAATGCCAATCGGCAACTATATCTGAAATGCCTATCGGCACCTATATCTGAAATGCCTATCGACACCTATATCTGAAATGCCTATCGACACCTATATGTGAAATGCCTATCGACACCTATTTTTGAAATGCCTATCGGAAACTACATCTGAAATGCCTATCAGCACCTATATTTGAAATGCCTATCGGCACCATATCTGGAATGCCTATCGGCACCTATATTTGAAATGCCTATCGGCTTCTATATCTGAAATGCCTATCGGCACCTATTTTTAAAATGCCAATCGGTAACTATATCTGAAATGCCTATCGGTACCTTTATCTGAAATGCCTATCGACACCTATATCTGAAATGCCTATCGACACCTATAGCTGAAATGCTAATCGACACCTATATCTGAAATGCCTATCGACACCTATATCTGAAATGCCTATCGACACCTATATCTGAAATGCCTATCGTCACCTATATCTAAAATGCCTATCGACACCTATATCTGAAATGCCTATCGACACCTATATCTGAAATGCCTATCGACACCTATTTTTGAAATGCCTATCGGAAACTACATCTGAAATGCCTATCAGCACCTATATTTGAAATGCCTATCGGCAACCATATCTGGAATGCCTATCGGCACCTATATTTGAAATGCCTATCGGCTTCTATATCTGAAATGCCTATCGGCACCTATTTTTAAAATGCCAATCGGCATCTATATCTGAAATGCCTATCGGCACCTATATCTGAAATGCCTATCGACACCTATATCTGAAATGCCTATCGACATATATATCTGAAATGCCTATCGACACCAATATCTGAAATGCCTATCGACACCTATATCTGAAATGCCTATCGACACCTATATCTGAAATGCCTATCGACACCTATATCTGAAATGCCTTTAGACACCTATATCTGAAATGCCTTTAGACACCTATATCTGAAATGCCTATCGACACCTATATCTGAAATGCCTATCGACACCTATTTTTGAAATGCCTATCGGAAACTACATCTAAAATGCCTATCAGCACCTATATTTGAAATGCCTATCGGCAACCATATCTGGAATGCCTATCGGCACCTATATTTGAAATGCCTATCGGCTTCTATATCTGAAATGCCTATCGGCACCTATTTTTAAAATGCCAATCGGCAACTATATCTGAAATGCCTATCGGCACCTATATTTGAAATGCCTATCGACACCTATATCTGAAATGCCTGTCGACACCTATATCTGAAATGCCTATCGACACCTATATCTGAAATGCCTATCGACACCTATATCTGAAATGCCTATCGACACCTATATCTGAAATGCCTATCGACACCTATATCTGAAATGCCTATCGACACCTATATCTGAAATGCCTATCGACACCTATTTTTGAAATGCCTATCGGAAACTATATCTGAAATGCCTATCGGCAACCATATCTGGAATGCCTATCGGCACCTATATTTGAAATGCCTATCGGCTTCTATATCTGAAATGCCTATCGGCACCTATTTTTAAAATGCCAATCGGCAACTATATCTGAAATGCCTATCGGCACCTATATCTGAAATGCCTATCGACACCTATATCTGAAATGCCTATCGACACCTATATCTGAAATGCCTATCGACACCTATATCTGAAATGCCTATCGACACCTATATCTGAAATGCCTATCGACACCTATATCTGAAATGCCTATCGACACCTATATCTAAAATGCCTATCGACACCTATATCTGAAATGCCTATCGACACCTATTTTTGAAATGCCTATCGGAAACTACATCTGAAATGCCTATCAGCACCTATATTTGAAATGCCTATCGGCAACCATATCTGGAATGCCTATCGGCACCTATATTTGAAATGCCTATCGGCTTCTATATCTGAAATGCCTATCGGCACCTATTTTTAAAATGCCAATCGGCAACTATAACTGAAATGCCTATCGGCACCTATATCTGAAATGCCTATCGACACCTATATCTGAAATGCCTATCGACACTTATATCTGAAATGCCTATCGACACCTATATCTGAAATGCCTATCGACACCTATATCTGAAATGCCTATCGACACCTATATCTGAAATGCCTATCGACACCTATATATGAAATGCCTATCGACACCTATATCTGAAATGCCTATCGACACCTATTTTTGAAATGCCTATCGGAAACTACATCTGAAATGCCTATCAGCACCTATATTTGAAATGCCTATCGGCAACCATATCTGGAATGCCTATCGGCACCTATATTTGAAATGCCTATCGGCTTCTATATCTGAAATGCCTATCGGCACCTATTTTTAAAATGCCAATCGGCAACTATAACTGAAATGCCTATCGGCACCTATATCTGAAATGCCTATCGACACCTATATCTGAAATACCTATCGACACCTATATCTGAAATGCCTATCGACACCTATATCTGAAATGCCTATCGACACCTATATCTGAAATGCCTATCGACACCTATATCTGAAATGCCTATCGGCACCTATATCTGAAATGCCTATCGACACCTATATCTGAAATGCCTATCGACACCTATATCTGAAATGCCTACGACACCTATATCTGAAATGCCTATCGACACCTATATCTGAAATGCCTATCGACACCTATATCTGAAATGCCTATCGACACCTATATCTGAAATGCCTATCGACACCTATTTTTGAAATGCCTATCGGAAACTACATCTGAAATGCCTATCAGCACCTATATTTGAAATGCCTATCGGCAACCATATCTGGAATGCCTATCGGCACCTATATTTGAAATGCCTATCGGCTTCTATATCTGAAATGCCTATCGGCACCTATTTTTAAAATGCCAATCGGCAACTATATCTGAAATGCCTATCGGCACCTATATCTGAAATGCCTATCGACACCTATATCTGAAATGCCTATCGACACCTATATCTGAAATGCCTATCGACACCTATATCTGAAATGCCTATCGACACCTATATCTGAAATGCCTATCGACACCTATATCTGAAATGCCTATCGACACCTATATCTGAAATGCCTATCGACACCTATATCTGAAATGCCTATCGACACCTATTTTTGAAATGCCTATCGGAAACTACATCTGAAATGCCTATCAGCACCTTTATTTGAAATGCCTATCGGCAACCATATCTGGAATGCCTATCGGCACCTATATTTGAAATGCCTATCGGCTTCTATATCTGAAATGCCTATCGGCACCTATTTTTAAAATGCCAATCGGTAACTATATCTGAAATGCCTATCGGCACCTTTATCTGAAATGCCTATCGACACCTATATCTGAAATGCCTATCGACACCTATATCTGAAATGCCTTTAGACACCTATATCTGAAATGCCTTTAGACACCTATATCTGAAATGCCTATCGACACCTATATCTGAAATGCCTATCGACACCTATTTTTGAAATGCCTATCGGAAACTATATCTGAAATGCCTATCGGCAACCATATCTGGAATGCCTATCGGCACCTATATTTGAAATGCCTATCGGCTTCTATATCTGAAATGCCTATCGGCACCTATTTTTAAAATGCCAATCGGCAACTATATCTGAAATGCCTATCGGCACCTATATCTGAAATGCCTATCGACACCTATATCTGAAATGCCTATCGACACCTATATCTGAAATGCCTATCGACACCTATATCTGAAATGCCTATCGACACCTATATCTGAAATGCCTATCGACACCTATATCTGAAATGCCTATCGACACCTATATCTAAAATGCCTATCGACACCTATATCTGAAATGCCTATCGACACCTATTTTTGAAATGCCTATCGGAAACTACATCTGAAATGCCTATCAGCACCTATATTTGAAATGCCTATCGGCAACCATATCTGGAATGCCTATCGGCACCTATATTTGAAATGCCTATCGGCTTCTATATCTGAAATGCCTATCGGCACCTATTTTTAAAATGCCAATCGGCAACTATAACTGAAATGCCTATCGGCACCTATATCTGAAATGCCTATCGACACCTATATCTGAAATGCCTATCGACACCTATATCTGAAATGCCTATCGACACCTATATCTGAAATGCCTATCGACACCTATATCTGAAATGCCTATCGACACCTATATCTGAAATGCCTATCGGCACCTATATCTGAAATGCCTATCGACACCTATATCTGAAATGCCTATCGACACCTATATCTGAAATGCCTACGACACCTATATCTGAAATGCCTATCGACACCTATATCTGAAATGCCTATCGACACCTATATCTGAAATGCCTATCGACACCTATATCTGAAATGCCTATCGACACCTATTTTTGAAATGCCTATCGGAAACTACATCTGAAATGCCTATCAGCACCTATATTTGAAATGCCTATCGGCAACCATATCTGGAATGCCTATCGGCACCTATATTTGAAATGCCTATCGGCTTCTATATCTGAAATGCCTATCGGCACCTATTTTTAAAATGCCAATCGGCAACTATATCTGAAATGCCTATCGGCACCTATATCTGAAATGCCTATCGACACCTATATCTGAAATGCCTATCGACACCTATATCTGAAATGCCTATCGACACCTATATCTGAAATGCCTATCGACACCTATATCTGAAATGCCTATCGACACCTATATCTGAAATGCCTATCGACACCTATATCTGAAATGCCTATCGACACCTATATCTGAAATGCCTATCGACACCTATATCTGAAATGCCTATCGACACCTATTTTTGAAATGCCTATCGGAAACTACATCTGAAATGCCTATCAGCACCTTTATTTGAAATGCCTATCGGCAACCATATCTGGAATGCCTATCGGCACCTATATTTGAAATGCCTATCGGCTTCTATATCTGAAATGCCTATCGGCACCTATTTTTAAAATGCCAATCGGTAACTATATCTGAAATGCCTATCGGCACCTTTATCTGAAATGCCTATCGACACCTATATCTGAAATGCCTATCGACACCTATAGCTGAAATGCCTATCGACACCTATATCTGAAATGCCTATCGACACCTATATCTGAAATGCCTATCGACACCTATATCTGAAATGCCTATCGTCACCTATATCTAAAATGCCTATCGACACCTATATCTGAAATGCCTATCGACACCTATATCTGAAATGCCTATCGACACCTATTTTTGAAATGCCTATCGGAAACTACATCTGAAATGCCTATCAGCACCTATATTTGAAATGCCTAT
>JAVRKA010001068.1:0-28387 GCA_034508555.1 Venustoraphidia nigricollis | reverse complement strand
CCTATATCTGAAATGCCTATCGACACCTATATCTGAAATGCCTGTCGACACCTATATCTGAAATGCCTATCGACACCTATATCTGAAATGCCTATCGGCACCTATATCTGAAATGCCTATCGACACCTATATCTGAAATGCCTATCGACACCTATTTTTGAAATGCCTATCGGAAACTACATCTAAAATGCCTATCAGCACCTATATTTGAAATGCCTATCGACACCTATATCTGAAATGCCTATCGACACCTATATCTGAAATGCCTATCGACACCTATATCTGAAATGCCTATCGACACCTATATCTGAAATGCCTATCGACACCTATATCTGAAATGCCTATCGACACCTATATCTGAAATGCCTATCGACACCTATTTTTGAAATGCCTATCGGAAACTACATCTGAAATGCCTATCAGCACCTATATTTGAAATGCCTATCGGCAACCATATCTGGAATGCCTATCGGCACCTATATTTGAAATGCCTATCGGCTTCTATATCTGAAATGCCTATCGGCACTTATTTTTAAAATGCCAATCGGCAACTATATCTGAAATGCCTATCGGCACCTATATCTGAAATGCCTATCGACACCTATATCTAAAATGCCTATCGACACCTATATCTGAAATGCCTATCGACACCTATATCTGAAATGCCTATCGACACCTATATCTCAAATGCCTATCGACACCTATATCTGAAATGCCTATCGACACCTATATCTGAAATGCCTATCGACACCTATATCTGAAATGCCTATCGACACCTATATCTGAAATGCCAATCGACACCTATTTTTGAAATGCCTATCGGAAACTACATCTGAAATGCCTATCAGCACCTATATTTGAAATGCCTATCGGCAACCATATCTGGAATGCCTATCGGCACCTATATTTGAAATGCCTATCGGCTTCTATATCTGAAATGCCTATCGGCACTTATTTTTAAAATGCCAATCGGCAACTATATCTGAAATGCCTATCGGCACCTATATCTGAAATGCCTATCGACACCTATATCTGAAATGCCTATCGACACCTATATCTGAAATGCCTATCGACACCTATATCTGAAATGCCTATCGACACCTATATCTGAAATGCCTATCGACACCTATATCTGGAATGCCTATCGACACCTATATCTGAAATGCCTATCGACACCTATATCTGAAATGCCTATCGACACCTATTTTTGAAATGCCTATCGGAAACTACATCTGAAATGCCTATCAGCACCTATATTTGAAATGCCTATCGGCAACCATATCTGGAATGCCTATCGGCACCTATATTTGAAATGCCTATCGGCTTCTATATCTGAAATGCCTATCGGCACCTATTTTTAAAATGCCAATCGGCAACTATATCTGAAATGCCTATCGGCACCTATATCTGAAATGCCTATCGACACCTATATCTGAAATGCCTATCGACACCTATATCTGAAATGCCTATCGACACCTATATCTGAAATGCCTATCGACACCTATATCTGAAATGCCTATCGACACCTATATCTGAAATGCCTATCGACACCTATATCTGAAATGCCTATCGACACCTATATCTGAAATGCCTATCGACACCTATTTTTGAAATGCCTATCGGAAACTACATCAGAAATGCCTATCAGCACCATATTTGAAATGCCTATCGGCAACCATATCTGGAATGCCTATCGGCACCTATATTTGAAATGCCTATCGGCTTCTATATCTGAAATGCCTATCGGCACCTATTTTTAAAATGCCAATCGGCAACTATATCTTAAATGCCTATCGGCACCTATATCTGAAATGCCTATCGACACCTATATCTGAAATGCCTATCGACACCTATATCTGAAATGCCTATCGACACCTATATCTGAAATGCCTATCGACACCTATATCTGAAATGCCTATCGACACCTATATCTGAAATGCCTATCGACACCTATATCTGAAATGCCTATCGACACCTATATCTGAAATGCCTATCGACACCTATATCTGAAATGCCTATCGACACCTATTTTTGAAATGCCTATCGGAAACTACATCTGAAATGCCTATCAGCACCTATATTTAAAATGCCTATCGGCAACCATATCTAGAATGCCTATCGGCACCTATATTTGAAATGCCTATCGGCTTCTATATCTGAAATGCCTATCGGCACCTATATCTGAAATGCCTATCGACACCTATATCTGAAATGCCTATCGACACCTATATCTGAAATGCCTATCGACACCTATATCTGAAATGCCTATCGACACCTATATCTGAAATGCCTATCGACACCTATATCTGAAATGCCAATCGACACCTATATCTGAAATGCCTATCGACACCTATATCTGAGATGCCTATCGACACCTATTTTTTAAATGCCTATCGGAAACTACATCTGAAATGCCTATCAGCACCTATATTTGAAATGCCTATCGGCAACCATATCTGGAATGCCTATCGGCACCTATATTTGAAATGCCTATCGGCTTTAATATCTGAAATGCCTATCGGCACCTATTTTCAAAATGCCAATCGGATACTATATCTGAAATGCCTATCGGCACCTATATCTGAAATGCCTATCGACACCTATATCTGAAATGCCTATCGACACCTATATCTGAAATGCCTATCGACACCTATATCTGAAATGCCAATCGACACCTATATCTGAAATGCCTATCGACACCTATATCTGAAATGCCTATCGACACCTATATCTGAAATGCCTATCGACACCTATATCTGAAATGCCTATCGACACCTATTTTTGAAATGCCTATCGGAAACTACATCTGAAATGCCTATCAGCACCTATATTTGAAATGCCTATCGGCAAACATATCTGGAATGCCTGTCGGCACCTATATATAAAATGCCTATCGGCTTCTATATCTAAAATGCCTATCGGCACTTATTTTTAAAATGCCAATCGGCAACTATATCTGAAATGCCTATCGGCACCTATATCTGAAATGCCTATCGACACCTATATCTGAAATGCCTATCGACACCTATATCTGAAATGCCTATCGACACCTATATCTGAAATGCCTATCGACACCTATATCTGAAATGCCTATCGACACCTATATCTGAAATGCCTATCGACACCAATATCTGAAATGCCTATCGACACCAATTTTTGAAATGCCTATCGGAAACTACATCTGAAATGCCTATCAGCACCTATATTTGAAATGCCTATCGGCAACCATATCTGGAATGCCTATCGGCACCTATATTTGAAATGCCTATCGGCTTCTATATCTGAAATGCCTATCGGCACCTATTTTTAAAATGCCAATCGGCAACTATATCTGAAATGCCTATCGGCACCTATATTTGAAATGCCTATCGACACCTATATCTGAAATGCCTATCGACACCTATATCTGAAATGCCTATCGACACCTATATCTGAAATGCCTATAGACACCTATATCTGAAATGCCTATCGACACCTATATCTGAAATGCCTATCGACACCTATATCTGAAATGCCTATCTGCACCTATTTTTAAAATGCCAATCGGCAACTATATCTGAAATGCCTATCGGCACCTATATCTGAAATGCCTATCGACACCTATATCTGAAATGCCTATCGACACCTATATCTGAAATGCCTATCGACACCTATATCTGAAATGCCTATCGACACCTATATCTGAAATGCCTATCGACACCTATATCTGAAATGCCTATCGACACCTATATCTGAAATGCCTATCGACACCTATTTTTGAAATGCCTATCGGAAACTACATCTGAATTGCCTATCAGCACCTATATTTGAAATGCCTATCGGCAACCATATCTGGAATGCCTATCGGCACCTATATTTGAAATGCCTATCGGCTTCTATATCTGAAATGCCTATCGGCACCTATTTTTAAAATGCCAATCAGCAACTATATCTGAAATGCCTATCGGCACCTATATCTGAAATGCCTATCGACACCTATATCTGAAATGCCTATCGACACCTATATCTGAAATGCCTATCGACACCTATATCTGAAATGCCTATCGACACCTATATCTGAAATGCCTATCGACACCTATATCTGAAATGCCTATCGACACCTATATCTGAAATGCCTATCGACACCTATATCTGAAATGCCTATCGACACCTATTTTTGAAATGCCTATCGGAAACTACATCTGAAATGCCTATCAGCACCTATATTTGAAATGCCTATCGGCAACCATATCTGGAATGCCTATCGGCACCTATATTTGAAATGCCTATCGGCTTCTATATCTGAAATGCCTATCGGCACCTATTTTTAAAATGCCAATCGGCAACTATATCTGAAATGCCTATCGGCACCTATATCTGAAATGCCTATCGACACCTATATCTGAAATGCCTATCGACACCTATATCTGAAATGCCTATCGTCACCTATATCTGAAATGCCTATCGACACCTATATCTGAAATGCCTATCGACACCTATATCTGAAATGCCTATCGACACCTATATCTGAAATGCCTATCGACACCTATATCTGAAATGCCTATCGACACCTATTTTTGAAATGCCTATCGGAAACTACATCTGAAATGCCTATCAGCACCTATATTTGAAATGCCTATCGGCAACCATATCTGGAATGCCTATCGGCACCTATATTTGAAATGCCTATCGGCTTCTATATCCGAAATGCCTATCGGCACCTATTTTTAAAATGCCAATCGGCAACTATATCTGAAATTCCTATCGGCACCTATATCTGAAATGCCTATCGACACCTATATCTGAAATGCCTATCGACACTTATATCTGAAATGCCTATCGACACCTATATCTGAAATGCCTATCGACACCTATATCTGAAATGCCTTTCGACACCTATATCTGAAATGCCCATCGACACCTATATCTGAAATGCCTATCAACACCTATATCTGAAATGCCTATCGACACCTATATCTAAAATGTTTATCGACACCTATTTTTGAAATGCCTATCGGAAACTACATCTGAAATGCCTATCAGCACCTATATTTGAAATGCCTATCGGCAACCATATCTGGAATGCCTATCGGCACCTATATTTGAAATGCCTATCGGCTTCTATATCTGAAATGCCTATCGACACCTATTTTTAAAATGCCAATCGGCAACTATATCTGAAATGCCTATCGGCACCTATATCTGAAATGCCTATCGCCCCCATTTATCTGAAATGCCTATCGACACCTATATCTGAAATGCCTATCGACACCTATATCTGAAATGCCTATCGACACCTATATCTGAAATGCCTATCGACACCTATATCTGAAATGCCTATCGACACCTATATCTGAAATGCCTATCGACACCTATATCTGAAATGCCTATCGACACCTATTTTTGAAATGCCTATCGGAAACTACATCTGAAATGCCTATCAGAACCTATATTTGAAATGCCTATCGGCAACCATATCTGAAAAGCCTATCGGCACCTATATTTGAAATGCCTATCGGCTTCTATATCTGAAATGCCTATCGGCACCTATTTTTAAAATGCCATTCGGCAACTATATCTGAAATGCCTATCGGCACCTATATCTGAAATGCCTATCGACACCTTTATCTGAAATGCCTATCGACACCTATATCTGAAATGCCTATCGACACCTATATCTGAAATGCCTATCGACACCTATATCTGAAATGCCTATCGACACCTATTTTTGAAATGCCTATCGGCAACCATATCTGGAATGCCTATCGGCACCTATATTTGAAATGCCTATCGGCTTCTATATCTGAAATGCCTATCGGCACTTATTTTTAAAATGCCAATCGGCAACTATATCTGAAATGCCTATCGGCACCTATATCTGAAATGCCTATCGACACCTATATCTGAAATGCCTATCGACACCTATATCTGAAATGCCTATCGACACCTATATCTGAAATGCCTATCGACACCTATATCTGAAATGCCTATCGACACCTATATCTGAAATGCCTATCGACACCTATATCTGAAATGCCTATCGACACCTATTTTTGAAATGCCTATCGGAAACTACATCTGAAATGCCTATCAGCACCTACATTTGAAATGCCTTTCGGCAACTATATCTGGAATGCCTATCGGCACCTATATTTGAAATGCCTATCGGCTTCTATATCTGAAATGCCTATCGGCACCTTTTTTTAAAATGCCAATAGGCAACTATATCTGAAATGCCTATCGGCACCTATATCTGAAATGCCTATCGACACCTATATCTGAAATGCCTATCGACACCTATATCTGAAATGCCTATCGACACCTATATCTGAAATGCCTATCGACACCTATATCTGAAATGCCTATCGACACCTATATCTGAAATGCCTATCGACACCTATTTTTGAAAAGCCTATCGGAAACTACATCTGAAATGCCTATCAGCACCTATATTTGAAATGCCTATCGGCAACCATATCTGGAATGCCTATCGGCACCTATATTTGAAATGCCTATCGGCTTCTATATCTGACATGCCTATCGGCACCTATTTTTAAAATGCCAATCGGCAAATATATCTGAAATGCCTATCGGCACCTATATCTGAAATGCCTATCGACACCTATATCTGAAATGCCTATCGACACCTATATCTGAAATGCCTATCGACACCTATATCTGAAATGCCTATCGACACCTATATCTGAAATGCCTATCGACACCTATATCTGAAATGCCTATCGACACATATATCTGAAATGCCTATCGACACCTATATCTGAAATGCCTATCGACACCTATATCTGAAATGCCTATCGACACCTATTTTTGAAATGCCTATCGGAAACTACATCTGAAATGCCTATCAGCACTTATATTTGAAATGCCTATCGGCAACCATATCTGGAATGCCTATCGGCACCTATATTTGAAATGCCTATCGGCTTCTATATCTGAAATGCCTATCGGCACCTATTTTTAAAATGCCAATCAGCAACTATATCTGAAATGCCTATCGGCACCTATATCTGAAAAGCCTATCGACACCTATATCTGAAATGCCTATCGACACCTATATCTGAAATGCCTATCGACACCTATATCTGAAATGCCTACGACACCTATATCTGAAATGCCTATCGACACCTATATCTGAAATCCCTATCGACACCTATATCTGAAATGCCTATCGACACCTATTTTTGAAATGCCTATCGGAAACTACATCTGAAATGCCTATCAGCACCTATATTTGAAATGCCTATCGGCAACCATATCTGGGATGCCTATCGGCACCTATATTTGAAATGCCTATCGGCTTCTATATCTGAAATGCCTATCGGCACCTATATCTGAAATGCCTATCGACACCTATATCTGAAATGCCTATCGACACCTATATCTGAAATGCCTATCGACACCTATATCTGAAATGCCTATCGACACCTATATCTGAAATGCCTATCGTCACCTATATCTGAAATTCCTATCGAGACCTATATCTGAAATGCCTATCGACACCTATATCTGAAATGCCTATCGACACCTATATCTGAAATGCCTATCGACACCTATATCTGAAATGCCTATCGACACCTATTTTTGAAATGCCTATCGGAAACTACATCTGAAATGCCTATCAGCACATATATTTGAAATGCCTATCGGCAACCATATTTGGAATGCCTATCGGCACCTATATTTGAAATGCCTATCGGCTTCTATATCTGAAATGCCTATCGGCACTTATTTTTAAAATGCCAATCGGCAACTATATCTGAAATGCCTATCGGCACCTATATCTGAAATGCCTATCGACACCTATATCTGAAATGCCTATCGACACCTATATCTGAAATGCCTATCGACACCTATATCTGAAATGCCTATCGACACCTATATCTGAAATGCCTATCGACACCTATATCTGAAATGCCTATCGACACCTATATCTGAAATGCCTATCGACACCTATATCTGAAATGCCTATCGACACCTATATCTAAAATGCCTATCGACACCTATATCTGAAATGCCTATCGACACCTATTTTTGAAATGCCTATCGGAAACTACATCTGAAATGCCTATCAGCACCTATATTTGAAATGCCTATCGGCAACCATAACTGGAATGCCTATCGGCACCTATATTTGAAATGCCTATCGGCTTCTATATCTGAAATGCCTATCGGCACCTATTTTTAAAATGCCAATCGGCAACTATATCTGAAATGCCTATCGGCACCTATATCTGAAATGCCTATCGACACCTATATCTGAAATGCCTATCGACACCTATATCTGAAATACCTATCGACTCCTATATCTGAAATGCTTATCGACACCTATTTTTGAAATGCCTATCGGAAACTACATCTGAAATGCCTATCAGCACCTATATTTGAAATGCCTATCGGCAACCATATCTGGAATGCCTATCGGCACCTATATTTGAAATGCCTACCGGCTTCTATATCTGAAATGCCTATCGGCACCTATTTTTAAAATGCCAATCGGCAACTTTATCTGAAATGCCTATCGGCACCTATATCTGAAATGCCTATCGACACCTATATCTGAAATGCCTATCGACACCTATATCTGAAATGCCTATCGACACCTATATCTGAAATGCCTATCGACACCTATATCTGAAATGCCTATCGACACCTATATCTGAAATGCCTATCGACACCTATTTTTGAAATGCCTATCGGAAACTACATCTGAAATGCCTATCAGCACCTATATTTGAAATGCCTATCGGCAACCATATCTGGAATGCCTATCGGCACCTATATTTGAAATGCCTATCGGCTTCTATATCTGAAATGCCTATCGGCACCTATTTTTAAAATGTCAATCGGCAACTATATCTGAAATGCCTATCGACAACTATATCTGAAATGCCTATCGACACCTATATCTGAAATGCCTATCGACACCTATATCTGAAATGCCTATCGACACCTATATCTGAAATGCCTATCGACACCTATATCTGAAATGCCTATCGACACCTATATCTGAAATGCCTATCGACACCTATACCTGAAATGCCTATCGACACCTATTTTTGAAATGCCTATCGGAAACTACATCTGAAATGCCTATCAGCACCTATATTTGAAATGCCTATCGGCAACCATATCTGGAATGCCTATCGGCACCTATATTTGAAATGCCTATCGGCTTCTATATCTGAAATGCCTATCGGCACCTATTTTTTAAATGCCAATCGGCAACTATATCTGAAATGCCTATCGGCACCTATATCTGAAATGCCTATCGACACCTATATCTGAAATGCCTATCGACACCTATATCTGAAATGCCTATCGACACCTATATCTGAAATGCCTATCGACACCTATATCTGAAATGCCTATCGACACCTATATCTGAAATGCCTATCGACACCTATATCTGAAATGCCTATCGACACCTATATCTGAAATGCAAATCGACACCTATTTTTGAAATGCCTATCGGAAACTACATCTGAAATGCCTATCAGCACTTATATTTGAAATGCCTATCGGCAACCATACCTGGAATGCCTATCGGCACCTATATTTGAAATGCCTATCGGCTTCTATATCTGAAATGCCTATCGGCACCTATTTTTAAAATGCCAATCAGCAACTATATCTGAAATGCCTATCGGCACCTATATCTGAAAAGCCTATCGACACCTATATCTGAAATGCCTATCGACACCTATATCTGAAATGCCTATCGACACCTATATCTGAAATGCCTATCGACACCTATATCTGAAATGCCTATCGACACCTATATCTGAAATGCCTATCGGCACCTATTTTTGAAATGCCTATCGGAAACTACATCTAAAATGCCTATCGGCACCTATTTTTAAAATGCCAATCGGCAACTATATCTGAAATGCCTATCGGCACCTATATCTGAAATGCCTATCGGCACCTGTTTTTGAAATGCCTATCGGAAACTACATCTGAAATGCCTATTAGTTCCTATATTTGAAATGCCTATCGGCAACCATATCTGAAATGCTTATCGACACCTATATTTGAAATACCTATCGGCTTCTACATCTAAAATGCCTATCGGCACCTATTTTTAAAATGCCAATCGGCAACTATATCTGAAATGCCTATCGGCACCTATATCTGAAATGCCTATCGGCACCTGTTTTTGAAATGCCTATCGGAAACTACATCTGAAATGCCTATTAGCACCTATATTTGAAATGCCTATCGGCAACCATATCTGGAATGCCTATCGGCACCTATATTTGAAATGCCTATCGGCTTCTATATCTGAAATGCCTATCGGCACCTATTTTTAAAATGCCAATCGGCAACTATATCTGAAATGCCTATCGGCACCTATATCTGAAATGCCTATCGACACCTATATCTGAAATGCCTATCGACACCTATATCTGAAATGCCTATCGACACCTATATCTGAAATGCCTATCGACACATATATCTGAAATGCCTATCGACACCTATATCTGAAATGCCTATCGACACCTATATCTGAAATGCCTATCGACACCTATATCTGAAATGCCTATCGACACCTATATCTGAAATGCCTATCGACACCTATTTTTGAAATGCCTATCGAAAACTACATCTGAAATGCCTATCAGCACCTATATTTGAAATGCCTATCGGCAACCATATCTGGAATGCCTATCGGCACCTATATTTGAAATGCCTATCGGCTTCTATATCTGAAATGCCTATCGGCACCTATTTTTAAAATGCCAATCGGCAACTATATCTGAAATGCCTATCGGCACCTATATCTGAAATGCCTATCGACACCTATATCTGAAATGCCTATCGACACCTATATCTGAAATGCCTATCGACACCTATATCTGAAATGCCTATCGACACCTATATCTGAAATGCCTATCGACACCTATATCTGAAATGCCTATCGACACATATATCTGAAATGCCTATCGACACCTATATCTGAAATGCCTATCGACACCTATATCTGAAATGCCTATCGACAACTATTTTTGAAATGCCTATCGGAAACTACATCTGAAATGCCTATCAGCACTTATATTTGAAATGCCTATCGGCAACCATATCTGGAATGCCTATCGGCACCTATATTTGAAATGCCTATCGGCTTCTATATCTGAAATGCCTATCGGCACCTATTTTTAAAATGCCAATCAGCAACTATATCTGAAATGCCTATCGGCACCTATATCTGAAAAGCCTATCGACACCTATATCTGAAATGCCTATCGACACCTATATCTGAAATGCCTATCGACACCTATATCTAAAATGCCTATCGACACCTATATCTGAAATGCCTCTCGACACCTATATCTGAAATGCCTATCGACACCTATATCTGAAATGCCTATCGACACCTATTTTTGAAATGCCTATCGGAAACTACATCTGAAATGCCTATCAGCACCTATATTTGAAATGCCTACCGGCAACCATATCTGGAATGCCTATCGGCACCTATATTTGAAATGCCTATCGGCTTCTATATCTGAAATGCCTATCGACACCTATTTTTAAAATGCCAATCGGCAACTATATCTGAAATGCCCTTTCGGCACCTATATCGAAATGCCTATCGACACCTATATCTGAAATGCCTATCGACACCTATATCTGAAATGCCTATCGTCACCTATATCTGAAATTCCTATCGAGACCTATATCTGAAATGCCTATCGACACCTATATCTGAAATGCCTATCGACACCTATATCTGAAATGCCTATCGACACCTATATCTGAAATGCCTATCGACACCTATTTTTGAAATGCCTATCGGAAACTACATCTGAAATGCCTATCAGCACCTATATTTGAAATGCCTATCGGCAACCATATCTGGAATGCCTATCGGCACCTATATTTGAAATGCCTATCGGCTTCTATATCTGAAATGCCTATCGGCACTTATTTTTAAAATGCCAATCGGCAACTATATCTGAAATGCCTATCGGCACCTATATCTGAAATGCCTATCGACACCTATATCTGAAATGCCTATCGACACCTATATCTGAAATGCCTATCGACACCTATATCTGAAATGCCTATCGACACCTATATCTGAAATGCCTATCGACACCTATATCTGAAATGCCTATCGACACCTATATCTGAAATGCCTATCGACACCTATATCTGAAATGCCTATCGACACATATATCTGAAATGCCTATCGACACCTATATCTGAAATGCCTATCGACACCTATTTTTGAAATGCCTATCGGAAACTACATCTGAAATGCCTATCAGCACCTATATTTGAAATGCCTATCGGCAACCATATCTGGAATGCCTATCGGCACCTATATTTGAAATGCCTATCGGCTTCTATATCTGAAATGCCTATCGGCACCTATTTTTAAAATGCCAATCGGCAACTATATCTGAAATGCCTATCGGCACCTATATCTGAAATGCCTATCGACACCTATATCTGAAATGCCTATCGACACCTATATCTGAAATACCTATCGACTCCTATATCTGAAATGCTTATCGACACCTATTTTTGAAATGCCTATCGGAAACTACATCTGAAATGCCTATCAGCACCTATATTTGAAATGCCTATCGGCAACCATATCTGGAATGCCTATCGGCACCTATATTTGAAATGCCTATCGGCTTCTATATCTGAAATGCCTATCGGCACCTATTTTTAAAATGCCAATCGGCAACTATATCTGAAATGCCTATCGGCACCTATATCTGAAATGCCTATCGACACCTATATCTGAAATGCCTATCGACACCTATATCTGAAATGCCTATCGACACCTATATCTGAAATGCCTATCGACACCTATATCTGAAATGCCTATCGACACCTATTTTTGAAATGCCTATCGGAAACTACATCTGAAATGCCTATCAGCACCTATATTTGAAATGCCTATCGGCAACCATATCTGGAATGCCTATCGGCACCTATATTTGAAATGCCTATCGGCTTCTATATCTGAAATGCCTATCGGCACCTATTTTTAAAATGCCAATCGGCAACTATATCTGAAATGCCTATCGACACCTATATCTGAAATGCCTATCGACACCTATATCTGAAATGCCTATCGATACCTATATCTGAAATGCCTATCGACACCTATATCTGAAATGCCTATCGACACCTATATCTGAAATGCCTATCGACACCTATATCTGAAATGCCTATCGACACCTATATCTGAAATGCCTATCGACACCTATTTTTGAAATGCCTATCGGAAACTACATCTGAAATGCCTATCAGCACCTATATTTGAAATGCCTATCGGCAACCATATCTGGAATGCCTATCGGCACCTATATTTGAAATGCCTATCGGCTTCTATATCTGAAATGCCTATCGGCACCTATTTTTTAAATGCCAATCGGCAACTATATCTGAAATGCCTATCGGCACCTATATCTGAAATGCCTATCGACACCTATATCTGAAATGCCTATCGACACCTATATCTGAAATGCCTATCGACACCTATATCTGAAATGCCTATCGACACCTATATCTGAAATGCCTATCGACACCTATATCTGAAATGCCTATCGACACCTATATCTGAAATGCCTATCGACACCTATATCTGAAATGCCTATCGACACCTATATCTAAAATGCCAATCGACACCTATTTTTGAAATGCCTATCGGAAACTACATCTGAAATGCCTATCAGCACTTATATTTGAAATGCCTATCGGCAACCATATCTGGAATGCCTATCGGCACCTATATTTGAAATGCCTATCGGCTTCTATATCTGAAATGCCTATCGGCACCTATTTTTAAAATGCCAATCAGCAACTATATCTGAAATGCCTATCGGCACCTATATCTTAAAAGCCTATCGACACCTATATCTGAAATGCCTATCGACACCTATATCTGAAATGCCTATCGACACCTATATCTGAAATGCCTATCGACACCTATATCTGAAATGCCTATCGACACCTATATCTGAAATGCCTATCGACACCTATATCTGAAATGCCTATCGACACCTATATCTGAAATGCCTATCGGCACCTATATCTGAAATGCCTATCGACACCTATTTTTGAAATGCCTATCGGAAACTACATCTGAAATGCCTATCAGCACCTATATTTGAAATGCCTATCGGCAACCATATCTGGAATGCCTATCGGCACCTATATTTGAAATGCCTATCGGCTTCTATATCTGAAATGCCTATCGGCACCTATTTTTAAAATGCCAATCGGCAACTATATCTGAAATGCCTATCGGCACCTATATCTGAAATGCCTATCGACACCTATATCTGAAATGCCTATCGACACCTATATCTGAAATGCCTATCGTCACCTATATCTAAAATTCCTATCGAGACCTATATCTGAAATGCCTATCGACACCTATATCTGAAATGCCTATCGACACCTATATCTGAAATGCCTATCGACACCTATATCTGAAATGCCTATCGACACCTATTTTTGAAATGCCTATCGGAAACTACATCTGAAATGCCTATCAGCACCTATATTTGAAATGCCTATCGGCAACCATATCTGGAATGCCTATCGGCACCTATATTTGAAATGCCTATCGGCTTCTATATCTGAAATGCCTATCGGCACCTATTTTTAAAATGCCAATCGGCAACTATATCTGAAATGCCTATCGGCACCTATATCTGAAATGCCTATCGACACCTATATCTGAAATGCCTATCGACACCTATATCTGAAATGCCTATCGACACCTATATCTGAAATGCCTATCGACACCTATATCTGAAATGCCTAAAAACACCTATATCTGAAATGCCTATCGACACCTATATCTGAAATGCCTATCGACACCTATATCTAAAATGCCTATCGACACCTATATCTGAAATGCCTATCGACACCTATATCTGAAATGCCTATCGACACCTATATCTGAAATGCCTATCGACACCTATATCTGAAATGCCTATCGACACCTATATCTGAAATGCCTATCGACACCTATTTTTGAAATGCCTATGGGAAACTACATCTGAAATGCCTATCAGCACCTATATTTGAAATGCCTATCGGCAACCATATCCGGAATGCCTATCGGCACCTATATTTGAAATGCCTATCGGCTTCTATATCTGAAATGCCTATCGGCACCTATTTTTAAAATGCCAATCGGCAACTATATCTGAAATGCCTATCGGCACCTTTACCTGAAATGCCTATCGACACCTATATCTGAAATGCCTATCGACACCTATATCTGAAATGCCTATCGACACCTATATCTTAAATGCCTATCGACACCTATATCTGAAATGCCTATCGACACCTATATCTGAAATGCCTATCGACACCTATATCTGAAATGCCTATCGACACCTATATCTGAAATGCCTATCGACACCTATATCTGAAATGCCTATCGACACCTATTTTTGAAATGCCTATCGGAAACTACATCTGAAATGCCTATCAGCACCTATATTTGAAATGCCTATCGGCAACCATATCTGGAATGCCTATCGGCACCTATATTTGAAATGCCTATCGGCTTCTATATCTGAAATGCCTATCGGCACCTATTTTTAAAATGCCAATCGGCAACTATATCTGAAATGCCTATCGGCACCTATATCTGAAATGCCTATCGACACCTATATCTGAAATGCCTATCGACACCTATATCTGAAATGCCTATCGACACCTATATCTGAAATGCCTATCGACACCTATATCTGAAATGCCTATCGACACCTATATCTGAAATGCCTATCGACACCTATATCTGAAATGCCTATCGACACCTATATCTGAAATGCCTATCGACACCTATTTTTGAAATGCCTATCGGAAACTACATCTGAAATGCCTATCAGCACCTATATTTGAAATGCCTATCGGCAACCATATCTGGAATGCCTATCGGCACCTATATTTGAAATGCCTATCGGCTTCTATATCTGAAATGCCTATCGGCACCTATTTTTAAAATGCCAATCGGCAACTATATCTGAAATGCCTATCGGCACCTATATCTGAAATGCCTATCGACACCTATATCTGAAATGCCTATCGACACCTATATCTGAAATGCCTATCGACACCTATATCTGAAATGCCTATCGGCAACCATATCTGAAATGCCTATCGACACCTATATCTGAAATGCCTATCGACACCTATATCTGAAATGCCTATCGACACCTATATCTAAAATGCCTATCGACACCTATTTTTGAAATGCCTATCGGAAACTACATCTGAAATGCCTATCAGCACCTATATTTGAAATGCCTATCGGCAACCATATCTGGAATGCCTATCGGCACCTATATTTGAAATGCCTATCGGCTTCTATATCTGAAATGCCTATCGGCACCTATTTTTAAAATGCCAATCGGCAACTATATCTGAAATGCCTATCGGCACCTATATCTGAAATGCCTATCGACACCTATATCTGAAATGCCTATCGACACCTATATCTGAAATGCCTATCGACACCTATATCTGAAATGCCTATCGGCAACCATATCTGGAATGCCTATCGGCACCTATATTTGAAATGCCTATCGGCTTCTATATCTGAAATGCCTATCGGCACCTATTTTTAAACTGCCAATCGGCAACTATATCTGAAATGCCTATCGGCACCTATATCTGAAATGCCTATCGACACCTATATCTGAAATGCCTATCGACACCTATATCTGAAATGCCTATCGACACCTACATCTGAAATGCCTATCGACACCTATATCTGAAATGCCTATCGACACCTATATCTGAAATGCCTATCGACACCTACATCTGAAATGCCTATCGACACCTATATCTGAAATGCCTATCGACACCTATATCTGAAATGCCTATCGACACCTATATCTAAAATGCCTATCGACACCTATTTTTGAAATGCCTATCGGAAACTACATCTGAAATGCCTAACAGCACCTATATTTGAAATGCCTATCGGCAACCATATCTGGAATGCCTATCGGCACCTATATTTGAAATGCCTATCGGCTTCTATATCTGAAATGCCTATCGGCACCTATTTTTAAAATGCCAATCGGCAACTATATCTGAAATGCCTATCGGCACCTATATCTGAAATGCCTATCGACACCTATATCTGAAATGCCTATCGACACCTATATCTGAAATGCCTATCGACACCTATATCTGAAATGCCTATCGGCAACCATATCTGAAATGCCTATCGACACCTATATCTGAAATGCCTATCGACACCTATATCTGAAATGCCTATCGACACCTATATCTGAAATGCCTATCGACACCTATATCTGAAATGCCTATCGACACCTATATCTGAAATGCCTATCGACACCTATATCTGAAATGCCGATCGACACCTATATCTGAAATGCCTATCGACACCTATATCTGAAATGCCTATCGACACCTATACCTGAAATGCCTATCGACACCTATTTTTGAAATGCCTATCGGAAACTACATCTGAAATGCCTATCAGCACCTATATTTGAAATGCCTATCGGCAACCATATCTGGAATGCCTATCGGCACCTATATTTGAAATGCCTATCGGCTTCTATATCTGAAATGCCTATCGGCACCTATTTTTTAAATGCCAATCGGCAACTATATCTGAAATGCCTATCGGCACCTATATCTGAAATGCCTATCGACACCTATATCTGAAATGCCTATCGACACCTATATTGAAATGCCTATCGACACCTATATCTGAAATGCCTATCGACACCTATATCTGAAATGCCTATCGACACCTATATCTGAAATGCCTATCGACACCTATATCTGAAATGCCTATCGACACCTATATCTGAAATGCCTATCGACACCTATATCTGAAATGCAAATCGACACCTATTTTTGAAATGCCTATCGGAAACTACATCTGAAATGCCTATCAGCACTTATATTTGAAATGCCTATCGGCAACCATATCTGGAATGCCTATCGGCACCTATATTTGAAATGCCTATCGGCTTCTATATCTGAAATGCCTATCCGCACCTATTTTTAAAATGCCAATCAGCAACTATATCTGAAATGCCTATCGGCACCTATATCTGAAAAGCCTATCGACACCTATATCTGAAATGCCTATCGACACCTATATCTGAAATGCCTATCGACACCTATATCTGAAATGCCTATCGACACCTATATCTGAAATGCCTATCGACACCTATATCTGAAATGCCTATCGGCACCTATTTTTGAAATGCCTATCGGAAACTACATCTAAAATGCCTATCGGCACCTATTTTTAAAATGCCAATCGGCAACTATATCTGAAATGCCTATCGGCACCTATATCTGAAATGCCTATCGGCACCTGTTTTTGAAATGCCTATCGGAAACTACATCTGAAATGCCTATTAGTTCCTATATTTGAAATGCCTATCGGCAACCATATCTGAAATGCTTATCGACACCTATATTTGAAATACCTATCGGCTTCTACATCTAAAATGCCTATCGGCACCTATTTTTAAAATGCCAATCGGCAACTATATCTGAAATGCCTATCGGCACCTATATCTGAAATGCCTATCGGCACCTGTTTTTGAAATGCCTATCGGAAACTACATCTGAAATGCCTATTAGCACCTATATTTGAAATGCCTATCGGCAACCATATCTGGAATGCCTATCGGCACCTATATTTGAAATGCCTATCGGTTTCTATATCTGAAATGCCTATCGGCAAATATTTTTAAAATGCCAATCGGCAACTATATCTGAAATGCCTATCGGCACCTATATCTGAAATGCCTATCGACACCTATATCTGAAATGCCTATCGACACCTATATCTGAAATGCCTATCGACACCTATATCTGAAATGCCTATCGACACCTATATCTGAAATGCCTATCGACACCTATATCTGAAATGCCTATCGACACCTATATCTGAAATGCCTATCGACACCTATATCTGAAATGCCTATCGACACCTATATCTGAAATGCCTATCGACACCTATTTTTGAAATGCCTATCGAAAACTACATCTGAAATGCCTATCAGCACCTATATTTGAAATGCCTATCGGCAACCATATCTGGAATGCCTATCGGCACCTATATTTGAAATGCCTATCGGCTTCTATATCTGAAATGCCTATCGGCACCTATTTTTAAAATGCCAATCGGCAACTATATCTGAAATGCCTATCGGCACCTATATCTGAAATGCCTATCGACACCTATATCTGAAATGCCTATCGACACCTATATCTGAAATGCCTATCGTCACCTATATCTGAAATTCCTATCGAGACCTATATCTGAAATGCCTATCGACACCTATATCTGAAATGCCTATCGACACCTATATCTGAAATGCCTATCGACACCTATATCTGAAATGCCTATCGACACCTATTTTTGAAATGCCTATCGGAAACTACATCTGAAATGCCTATCAGCACCTATATTTGAAATGCCTATCGGCAACCATATCTGGAATGCCTATCGGCACCTATATTTGAAATGCCTATCGGCTTCTATATCTGAAATGCCTATCGGCACTTATTTTTAAAATGCCAATCGGCAACTATATCTGAAATGCCTATCGGCACCTATATCTGAAATGCCTATCGACACCTATATCTGAAATGCCTATCGACACCTATATCTGAAATGCCTATCGACACCTATATCTGAAATGCCTATCGACACCTATATCTGAAATGCCTATCGACACCTATATCTGAAATGCCTATCGGCACCTATATCTGAAATGCCTATCGACACCTATTTTTGAAATGCCTATCGGAAACTACATCTGAAATGCCTATCAGCACCTATATTTGAAATGCCTATCGGCAACCATATCTGGAATGCCTATCGGCACCTATATTTGAAATGCCTATCGGCTTCTATATCTGAAATGCCTATCGGCACCTATTTTTAAAATGCCAATCGGCAACTATATCTGAAATGCCTATCGGCACCTATATCTGAAATGCCTATCGACACCTATATCTGAAATGCCTATCGACACCTATATCTGAAATGCCTATCGTCACCTATATCTGAAATTCCTATCGAGACCTATATCTGAAATGCCTATCGACACCTATATCTGAAATGCCTATCGACACCTATATCTGAAATGCCTATCGACACCTATATCTGAATTGCCTATCGACACCTATTTTTGAAATGCCTATCGGAAACTACATCTGAAATGCCTATCAGCACCTATATTTGAATTACCTATCGGCAACCATATCTGGAATGCCTATCGGCACCTATATTTGAAATGCCTATCGGCTTCTATATCTGAAATGCCTATCGGCACTTATTTTTAAAATGCCAATCGGCAACTATATCTGAAATGCCTATCGGCACCTATATCTGAAATGCCTATCGACACCTATATCTGAAATGCCTATCGACACCTATATCTGAAATGCCTATCGACACCTATATCTGAAATGCCTATCGACACCTATATCTGAAATGCCTATCGACACCTATTTTTGAAATGCCTAACGGAAACTACATCTGAAATGCCTATCAGCACCTATATTTGAAATGCCTATCGGCAACCATATCTGGAATGCCTATCGGCACCTATATTTGAAATGCCTATCGGCTTCTATATCTGAAATGCCTATCGGCACCTATTTTTAAAATGCCAATCGGCAACTATATCTGAAATGCCTATCGGCACCTATATCTGAAATGCCTATCGACACCTATATCTGAAATGCCTAAAAACACCTATATCTGAAATGCCTATCGACACCTATATCTGAAATGCCTATCGACACCTATATCTAAAATGCCTATCGACACCTATATCTGAAATGCCTATCGACACCTATATCTGAAATGCCTATCGACACCTATATCTGAAATGCCTATCGACACCTATTTTTGAAATACCTATCGGAAACTACATCTGAAATGCCTATCAGCACCTATATTGGAAATGCCTATCGGCAACCATATCTGGAATGCCTATCGGCACCTATATTTGAAATGCCTATCGGCTTCTATATCTGAAATGCCTATCGGCACCTATTTTTAAAATGCCAATCGGCAACTTTATCTGAAATGCCTATCGGCACCTATATCTGAAATGCCTATCGACACCTATATCTGAAATGCCTTTCGACACCTATATCTGAAATGCCTATCGACACCTATATCTGAAATGCCTATCGACACCTATATCTGAAATGCCTATCGACACCTATATCTGAAATGCCTATCGACACCTATATCTGAAATGCCTATCGACACCTATTTTTGAAATGCCTATGGGAAACTACATCTGAAATGCCTATCAGCACCTATATTTGAAATGCCTATCGGCAACCATATCCGGAATGCCTATCGGCACCTATATTTGAAATGCCTATCGGCTTCTATATCTGAAATGCCTATTGGCACCTATTTTTAAAATGCCAATCGGCAACTATATCTGAAATGCCTATCGGCACCTATACCTGAAATGCCTATCGACACCTATATCTGAAATGCCTATCGACACCTATATCTGAAATGCCTATCGACACCTATATCTTAAATGCCTATCGACACCTATATCTGAAATGCCTATCGACACCTATATCTGAAATGCCTATCGACACCTATATCTGAAATGCCTATCGACACCTATATCTGAAATGCCTATCGACACCTATATCTGAAATGCCTATCGACACCTATTTTTGAAATGCCTATCGGAAACTACATCTGAAATGCCTATCAGCACCTATATTTGAAATGCCTATCGGCAACCATATCTGGAATGCCTATCGGCACTTATATTTGAAATGCCTATCGGCTTCTATATCTGAAATGCCTATCGGCACCTATTTTTAAAATGCCAATCGGCAACTATATCTGAAATGCCTATCGGCACCTATATCTGAAATGCCTATCGACACCTATATCTGAAATGCCTATCGACACCTATATCTGAAATGCCTATCGACACCTATATCTGAAATGCCTATCGACACCTATATCTGAAATGCCTATCGACACCTATATCTGAAATGCCTATCGACACCTATATCTGAAATGCCTATCGACACCTATATCTGAAATGCCTATCGACACCTATTTTTCAAATGCCTATCGGAAACTACATCTGAAATGCCTATCAGCACCTATATTTGAAATGCCTATCGGCAACCATATCTGGAATGCCTATCGGCACCTATATTTGAAATGCCTATCGGCTTCTATATCTGAAATGCCTATCGGCACCTATTTTTAAAATGCCAATCGGCAACTATATCTGAAATGCCTATCGGCACCTATATCTGAAATGCCTATCGACACATATATCTGAAATGCCTATCGACACCTATATCTGAAATGCCTATCGACACCTATATCTGAAATGCCTATCGTCAACCATATCTGAAATGCCTATCGACACCTATATCTGAAATGCCTATCGACACCTATATCTAAAATGCCTATCGACACCTATTTTTGAAATGCCTATCGGAAACTACATCTGAAATGCCTATCAGCACCTATATTTGAAATGCCTATCGGCAACCATATCTGGAATGCCTATCGGCACCTATATTTGAAATGCCTATCGGCTTCTATATCTGAAATGCCTATCGGCACCTATTTTTAAAATGCCAATCGGCAACTATATCTGAAATGCCTATCGGCACCTATATCTGAAATGCCTATCGACACCTATATCTGAAATGCCTATCGACACCTATATCTGAAATGCCTATCGACACCTATATCTGAAATGCCTATCGGCAACCATATCTGGAATGCCTATCGGCACCTATATTTGAAATGCCTATCGGCTTCTATATCTGAAATGCCTATCGGCACCTATTTTTAAACTGCCAATCGGCAACTATATCTGAAATGCCTATCGGCACCTATATCTGAAATGCCTATCGACACTTATATCTGAATTTCCTATCGACACCTATATCTGAAATGCCTATCGACACCTTTATCTGAAATGCCTATCGACACCTATATCTGAAATGCCTATCGACACCTATATCTGAAATGCCTATCGACACCTATATCTGAAATGCCTATCGACACCTATATCTGAAATGCCTATCGACACCTATATCTGAAATGCCTATCGACACCTATTTTTGAAATGCCTATCGGAAACTACATCTGAAATGCCTATCAGCACCTATATTTGAAATGCCTATCGGCAACCATATCTGGAATGCCTATCGGCACCTATATTTGAAATGCCTATCGGCTTCTATATCTGAAATGCCTATCGGCACCTATTTTTAAAATGCCAATCGGCAACTATATCTGAAATGCCTATCGGCACCTATATCTGAAATGCCTATCGACACCTATATCTGAAATGCCTATCGACACCTATATCTGAAATGCCTATCGACACCTATATCTGAAATGCCTATCGGCAACCATATCTGAAATGCCTATCGACACCTATATCTGAAATGCCTATCGACACCTATATCTGAAATGCCTATCGACACCTATATCTAAAATGCCTATCGACACCTATTTTTGAAATGCCTATCGGAAACTACATCTGAAATGCCTATCAGCACCTATATTTGAAATGCCTATCGGCAACCATATCTGGAATGCCTATCGGCACCTATATTTGAAATGCCTATCGGCTTCTATATCTGAAATGCCTATCGGCACCTATTTTTAAAATGCCAATCGGCAACTATATCTGAAATGCCTATCGGCACCTATATCTGAAATGCCTATCGACACCTATATCTGAAATGCCTATCGACACCTATATCTGAAATGCCTATCGACACCTATATCTGAAATGCCTATCGGCAACCATATCTGGAATGCCTATCGGCACCTATATTTGAAATGCCTATCGGCTTCTATATCTGAAATGCCTATCGGCACCTATTTTTAAACTGCCAATCGGCAACTATATCTGAAATGCCTATCGGCACCTATATCTGAAATGCCTATCGACACTTATATCTGAATTGCCTATCGACACCTATATCTGAAATGCCTATCGACACCTTTATCTGAAATGCCTATCGACACCTATATCTGAAATGCCTATCGACACCTATATCTGAAATGCCTATCGACACCTATATCTGAAATACCTATCGACACCTATATCTGAAATGCCTATCGACACCTATTTTTGAAATGCCTATCGGAAACTACATCTGAAATGCCTATCAGCACCTATATTTGAAATGCCTATCGGCAACCATATCTGGAATGCCTATCGGCACCTATATTTGAAATGCCTATCGGCTTCTATATCTAAAATGCCTATCGGCACCTATTTT
The DNA here is from genome assembly GCA_034508555.1 of Venustoraphidia nigricollis. NCBI lineage: Eukaryota > Metazoa > Arthropoda > Insecta > Raphidioptera > Raphidiidae > Venustoraphidia > Venustoraphidia nigricollis. Next base: position 4,081 of record JAVRKA010001068.1, on the reverse strand, counting down.
TAAAATGCCAATCGGCAACTATATCTGAAATGCCTATCGGCACCTATATCTGAAATGCCTATCGACACCTATATCTGAAATGCCTATCGACACCTATATCTGAAATGCCTATCGACACCTACATCTGAAATGCCTATCGACACCTATATCTGAAATGCCTATCGACACCTATATCTGAAATGCCTATCGACACCTATATCTGAAATGCCTATCGACACCTATATCTGAAATGCCTATCGACACCTATTTTTGAAATGCCTATCGGAAACTACATCTGAAATGCCTATCAGCACCTATATTTGAAATGCCTATCGGCAACCATATCTGGAATGCCTATCGGCACCTATATTTGAAATGGCTATCGGCTTCTATATCTGAAATGCCTATCGGTACCTATTTTTAAAATGCCAATCGGCAACTATATCTGAAATGCCTATCGGCACCTATATCTGAAATGCCTATCGACACCTATATCTGAAATGCCTATCGACACCTATATCGGAAATGCCTATCGACACCTATATCTGAAATGCCTATCGACACCTATATCTGAAATGCCTATCGACACCTATATCTGAAATGCCTATCGACACCTATATCTGAAATGCCTATCGACACCTATATCTGAAATGCCTATCGACACCTATATCTGAAATGCCTATCGACACCTATTTTTGAAATGCCTATCGGAAATTACATCTGAAATGCCTATCAGCACCTATATTTGAAATGCCTATCGACACCTATATCTGAAATGCCTATCGACACCTATATCTGAAATGCTTATCGACACCTATATCTGAAATGCCTATCGACACCTATATCTGAAATGCCTATCGACACCTATATCTGAAATGCCTATCGACACCTATATCTGAAATGCCTATCGACACCTATTTTTGAAATGCCTATCGGAAACTACTTCTGAAATGCCTATCAGCACCTATATTTGAAATGCCTATCGGCAACCATATCTGGAATGCCTATCGGCACCTATATTTGAAATGCCTATCGGCTTCTATATCTGAAATGCCTATCGGCACCTATTTTTAAAATGCCAATCGGCAACTATATCTGAAATACCTATCGGCACCTATATCTGAAATGCCTATCGACACCTATATCTGAAATGCCTATCGACACCTATATCTGAAATGCCTATCGACACCTATATCTGAAATGCCTATCGACACCTATATCTGAAATGCCTATCGACACCTATATCTGAAATGCCTATCGACACCTATATCTGAAATGCCTATCGACACCTATATCTGAAATGCCTATCGACACCTATATCTGAAATGCCTATCGACACCTATTTTTGAAATGCCTATCAAAAACTACATCTGAAATGCCTATCAGCACCTATATTTGAAATGCCTATCGACACCTATATCTGAAATGCCTATCGACACCTATATCTGAAATGCCTATCGACACCTATATCTGAAATGCCTATCGACACCTATATCTGAAATGCCTATCGACACCTATATCTGAAATGCCTATCGACACCTATATCTGAAATGCCTATCGACACCTATATCTGAAATGCCTATCGACACCTATTTTTGAAATGCCTATCGGAAACTACATCTGAAATGCCTTTCAGCACCTATATTTGAAATGCCTATCGGCAACCATATCTGGAATGCCTATCGGCACTTATATTTGAAATGCCTATCGGCTTCTATATCTGAAATGCCTATCGGCACCTATTTTTAAAATGCCAATCGGCAACTATATCTGAAATGCCTATCGGCACCTATATCTGAAATGCCTATCGACACCTATATCTGAAATGCCAATCGACACCTATTTTTGAAATGCCTATCGGAAACTACATCTGAAATGCCTATCAGCACTTATATTTGAAATGCCTATCGGCAACCATATCTGGAATGCCTATCGGCTTATATATCTGAAATGCCTATCGGCTCCTATTTTTAAAATGCCAATCAGCAACTATATCTGAAATGCCTATCGGCACCTATATCTTAAAAGCCTATCGACACCTATATCTGAAATGCCTATCGACACCTATATCTGAAATGCCTATCGACACCTATATCTGAAATGCCTATCGACACCTATATCTGAAATGCCTATCGACACCTATATCTGAAATGCCTATCGACACCTATATCTGAAATGCCTATCGACACCTATATCTGAAATGCCTATCGGCACCTATATCTGAAATGCCTATCGACACCTATTTTTGAAATGCCTATCGGAAACTACATCTGAAATGCCTATCAGCACCTATATTTGAAATGCCTATCGGCAACCATATCTGGAATGCCTATCGGCACCTATATTTGAAATGCCTATCGGCTTCTATATCTGAAATGCCTATCGGCACCTATTTTTAAAATGCCAATCGGCAACTATATCTGAAATGCCTATCGGCACCTATATCTGAAATGCCTATCGACACCTATATCTGAAATGCCTATCGACACCTATATCTGAAATGCCTATCGTCACCTATATCTGAAATTCCTATCGAGACCTATATCTGAAATGCCTATCGACACCTATATCTGAAATGCCTATCGACACCTATATCTGAAATGCCTATCGACACCTATATCTGAAATGCCTATCGACACCTATTTTTGAAATGCCTATCGGAAACTACATCTGAAATGCCTATCAGCACCTATATTTGAAATGCCTATCGGCAACCATATCTGGAATGCCTATCGGCACCTATATTTGAAATGCCTATCGGCTTCTATATCTGAAATGCCTATCGGCACTTATTTTTAAAATGCCAATCGGCAACTATATCTGAAATGCCTATCGGCACCTATATCTGAAATGCCTATCGACACCTATATCTGAAATGCCTATCGACACCTATATCTGAAATGCCTATCGACACCTATATCTGAAATGCCTATCGACACCTATATCTGAAATGCCTATCGACACCTATTTTTGAAATGCCTAACGGAAACTACATCTGAAATGCCTATCAGCACCTATATTTGAAATGCCTATCGGCAACCATATCTGGAATGCCTATCGGCACCTATATTTGAAATGCCTATCGGCTTCTATATCTGAAATGCCTATCGGCACCTATTTTTAAAATGCCAATCGGCAACTATATCTGAAATGCCTATCGGCACCTATATCTGAAATGCCTATCGACACCTATATCTGAAATGCCTAAAAACACCTATATCTGAAATGCCTATCGACACCTATATCTGAAATGCCTATCGACACCTATATCTAAAATGCCTATCGACACCTATATCTGAAATGCCTATCGACACCTATATCTGAAATGCCTATCGACACCTATATCTGAAATGCCTATCGACACCTATTTTTGAAATACCTATCGGAAACTACATCTGAAATGCCTATCAGCACCTATATTGGAAATGCCTATCGGCAACCATATCTGGAATGCCTATCGGCACCTATATTTGAAATGCCTATCGGCTTCTATATCTGAAATGCCTATCGGCACCTATTTTTAAAATGCCAATCGGCAACTTTATCTGAAATGCCTATCGGCACCTATATCTGAAATGCCTATCGACACCTATATCTGAAATGCCTTTCGACACCTATATCTGAAATGCCTATCGACACCTATATCTGAAATGCCTATCGACACCTATATCTGAAATGCCTATCGACACCTATATCTGAAATGCCTATCGACACCTATATCTGAAATGCCTATCGACACCTATTTTTGAAATGCCTATGGGAAACTACATCTGAAATGCCTATCAGCACCTATATTTGAAATGCCTATCGGCAACCATATCCGGAATGCCTATCGGCACCTATATTTGAAATGCCTATCGGCTTCTATATGTGAAATGCCTATTGGCACCTATTTTTAAAATGCCAATCGGCAACTATATCTGAAATGCCTATCGGCACCTATACCTGAAATGCCTATCGACACCTATATCTGAAATGCCTATCGACACCTATATCTGAAATGCCTATCGACACCTATATCTTAAATGCCTATCGACACCTATATCTGAAATGCCTATCGACACCTATATCTGAAATGCCTATCGACACCTATATCTGAAAT
>JAVRKA010001067.1:0-28473 GCA_034508555.1 Venustoraphidia nigricollis | reverse complement strand
GTCGATAGGCATTTCAGATATAGGTGTCGATAGGCATTTCAGATATAGGTGTCGATAGGCATTTCAGATATAGGTGTCGATAGGCATTTCAGATATAGGTGTCGATAGGCATTTCAGATATAGGTGTCGATAGGCATTTCAGATATAGGTGCCGATAGGCATTTCAGATATAGTTGCCGATTGGCATTTTAAAAATAGGTGCCGATAGGCATTTCAGATATAGAAGCCGATAGGCATTTCAAATATAGGTGCCGATAGGCATTCCAGATATGGTTGCCGATAGGCATTTCAAATATAGGTGCTGATAGGCATTTCAGATGTAGTTTCCGATAGGCATTTCAAAAATAGGTGTCGATAGGCATTTCAGATATAGGTGTCGATAGGCATTTCAGATATAGGTGTCGATAGGCATTTCAGATATAGGTGTCGATAGGCATTTCAGATATAGGTGTCGATAGGCATTTCAGATATAGGTGCCGATAGGCATTTCAGATATAGTCGCCGATTGGCATTTAAAAATAGGTGCCGATAGGCATTTCAGATATAGAAGCCGATAGGCATTTCAAATATAGGTGTCGATAGGCATTTCAGATATAGGTGTCGATAGGCATTTCAGATATAGGTGTCGATAGGCATTTCAGATATAGGTGTCGATAGGCATTTCAGATATAGGTGTCGATAGGCATTTCAGATATAGGTGTCGATAGGCATTTCAGATATAAGTGCCGATAGGCATTTCAGATATAGTTGCCGATTGGCATTTTAAAAATAGGTGCCGATAGGCATTTCAGATATAGAAGCCGATAGGCATTTCAAATATAGGTGCCGATAGGCATTCCAGATATGGTTGCCGATAGGCATTTGAAATATAGGTGCTGATAGGCATTTCAGATGTAGTTTCCGATAGGCATTTCAAAAATAGGTGTCGATAGGCATTTCAGATATAGGTGTCGATAGGCATTTCAGATATAGGTGTCGATAGGCATTTCAGATATAGGTGTCGATAGGCATTTCAGATATAGGTGCCGATAGGCATTTCAGATATAGTTGCCGATTGGCATTTTAAAAATAGGTGCCGATAGGCATTTCAGATATAGAAGCCGATAGGCATTTCAAATATAGGTGCCGATAGGCATTCCAGATATGGTTGCCGATAGGCATTTCAAATATAGGTGCTGATAGGCATTTCAGATGTAGTTTCCGATAGGCATTTCAAAAATAGGTGTCGATAGGCATTTCAGATATAGGTGTCGATAGGCATTTCAGATATAGGTGTCAATAGGCATTTCAGATATAGGTGTCGATAGGCATTTCAGATATAGGTGTCGATAGGCATTTCAGATATAGGTGTCGATAGGCATTTGAGATATAGGTGTCGATAGGCATTTCAGATATAGGTGTCGATAGGCATTTCAGATATAGGTGTCGATAGGCATTTCAGATATAGGTGCCGATAGGCATTTCAGATATAGTTGCCGATTGGCATTTAAAAATAGGTGCCGATAGGCATATCAGATATAGAAGCCGATAGGCATTTCAAATATAGGCGCCGATAGGCATTCCAGATATGGTTGCCGATAGGCATTTGAAATATAGGTGCTGATAGGCATTTCAGATGTAGTTTCCGATAGACATTTCAAAAATAGGTGTCGATAGGCATTTCAGATATAGGTGTCGATAGGCATTTCAGATATAGGTGTCGATAGGCATTTCAGATATATGTGTCGATAGGCATTTCAGATATAGGTGCCGATAGGCATTTCAGATATAGTTGCCGATTGGCATTTTAAAAATAGGTGCCGATAGGCATTTCAGATATAGAAGCCGATAGGCATTTCAAATATAGGTGCCGATAGGCATTCCAGATATGGTTGCCGATAGGCATTTCAAATATAGGTGCTGATAGGCATTTCAGATGTAGTTTCCGATAAACATTTCAAAAATAGGTGTCGATGGGCATTTCAGATATAGGTGTCGATAGGCATTTCAGATATAGGTGTCGATAGGCATTACAGATATAGGTGTCGATAGGCATTTCAGATATAGGTGTCGATAGGCATTTCAGATATAGGTGTCGATAGGCATTTCAGATATAGGTGTCGATAGGCATTTCAGATATAGGTGTCGATAGGCATTTTAGATATAGGTGTCGATAGGCATTTCAGATATAAGTGCCGATAGGCATTTCAGATATAGTTGCCGATTGGCATTTTAAAAATAGGTGCCGATAGGCATTTCAGATATAGTTGCCGAATGGCATTTTAAAAATAGGTGCCGATAGGCATTTCAGATATAGAAGCCGATAGGCATTTCAAATATAGGTGCCGATAGGCATTCCAGATATGGTTGCCGATAGGCATTTCAAATATAGGTGCTGATAGGCATTTTAGATGTAGTTTCCGATAGGCATTTCAAAAATAGGTGTCGATAGGCATTTCAGATATAGGTGTCGATAGGCATTTCAGATATAGGTGTCGATAGGCATTTCAGATATAGGTGTCGATAGGCATTTCAGATATAGGTGTCGATAGGCATTTCAGATATAGGTGTCGATAGGCATTTCAGATATAGGTGTCGATAGGCATTTCAGATATAGGTGCCGATAGGCATTTCAGATATAGTTGCCGATTGGCATTTTAAAAATAGGTGCCGATAGGCATTTCAGATATAGAAGCCGATAGGCATTTTAAATATAGGTGCCGATAGGCATTCCAGATATGGTTGCCGATAGGCATTTCAAATATAGGTGCTGATAGGCATTTCAGATGTAGTTTCCGATAGGCATTTCAAAAATAGGTGTCGATAGGCATTTCAGATATAGGTGTCGATAGGCATTTCAGATATAGGTGTCGAAAGGTTTTTCAGATATAGGTGTCGATAGGCATTTCAGATATAGTTGTCAATAGGCATTTCAGATATAGGTGTCGATAGGCATTTCAGATATAGGTGTCGATAGGCATTTCAGATATAGGTGTCGATAGGCATTTCAGATATAGGTGCCGATAGGCATTTCAGATATAGTTGCCGATTGGCATTTTAAAAATAGGTGCCGATAGGCATTTCAGATATAGAAGCCGATAGGCATTTCAAATATAGGTGCCGATAGGCATTCCAGATATGGTTGCCGATAGGCATTTCAAATATAGGTGCTGATAGGCATTTCAGATGTAGTTTCCGATAGGCATTTCAAAAATAGGTGTCGATAGGCATTTCAGATATAGGTGTCGATAGGCATTTCAGATATATGTGTCGATAGGCATTTCAGATATAGGTGTCGATAGGCATTTCAGATATAGGTGTCGATAGGCATTTCAGATATAGGTGTCGATAGGCATTTCAGATATAGGTGTCGATAGGCATTTCAGATATAGGTGTCGATAGGCATTTCAGATATAGGTGTCGATAGGCATTTCAGTTATAGGTGCCGATAGGCATTTCAGATATAGTTGCCGATTGGCATTTTAAAAATAGGTGCCGATAGGCATTTCAGATATAGAAGCCGATAGGCATTTCAAATATAGGTGCCGATAGGTATTCCAGATATGGTTGCCGATAGGCATTTCAAATATAGGTGCTGATAGGCATTTCAGATGTAGTTTCCGATAGGCATTTCAAAAATAGGTGTCGATAAGCATTTCAGATATAGGTGTCGATAGGCATTTCAGATATAGGTGTCGATAGGCATTTCAGATATAGGTGTCGATAGGCATTTCAGATATAGGTGTCGATAGGCATTTCAGATATAGGTGTCGATAGGCATTTCAGATATAGGTGTCGATAGGCATTTCAGATATAAGTGTCGATAGGCATTTCAGATATAGGTGCCGATAGGCATTTCAGATATAGTTGCCGATTGGCATTTTAAAAATAGGTGCCGATAGGCATTTCAGATATAGAAGCCGATAGGCATTTCAAATATAGGTGCCGATAGGCATTCCAGATATGGTTGCCGATAGACATTTCAAATATAGGTGCCGATAGGCATTTCAGATATAGTTGCCGATTGGCATTTTTAAAATAGGTGCCGATAGGCATTTCAGATATAGAAGCCGATAGGCATTTCAAATATAGGTGCCGATTGGCATTTTAAAAATAGGTGCCGATAGGCATTTCAGATATAGAAGCCGATAGGCATTTCAAATATAGGTGCCGATAGGTATTCCAGATATGGTTGCCGATAGGCATTTCAAATATAGGTGCTGATAGGCATTTCAGATGTAGTTTCCGATAGGCATTTCAAAAATAGGTGTCGATAAGCATTTCAGATATAGGTGTCGATAGGCATTTCAGATATAGGTGTCGATAGGCATTTCAGATATAGGTGTCGATAGGCATTTCAGATATAGGTGTCGATAGGCATTTCAGATATAGGTGTCGATAGGCATTTCAGATATAGGTGTCGATAGGCATTTCAGATATAAGTGTCGATAGGCATTTCAGATATAGGTGCCGATAGGCATTTCAGATATAGTTGCCGATTGGCATTTTAAAAATAGGTGCCGATAGGCATTTCAGATATAGAAGCCGATAGGCATTTCAAATATAGGTGCCGATAGGCATTCCAGATATGGTTGCCGATAGGCATTTCAAATATAGGTGCTGATAGGCATTTCAGATGTAGTTTCCGAAAGGCATTTCATAAATAGGTGTCGATAGGCATTTCAGATATAGGTGTCGATAGGCATTTCAGATATAGGTGTCGATAGGCATTTCAGATATAGGTGTCGATAGGCATTTTAGATATAGGTGTCGATAGGCATTTCAGATATAGGTGTCGATAGGCATTTCAGATATAGGTGTCGATAGGCATTTCAGATATAGGTGTCGATAGGCATTTCAGATATAGGTGCCGATAGGCATTTCAGATATAGTTGCCGATTGGCATTTTTAAAATAGGTGTCGATAGGCATTTCAGATATAGAAGCCGATAGGCATTTCAAATATAGGTGCCGATAGGCATTCCAGATATGGTTGCCGATAGGCATTTCAAATATAGGTGCTGATAGGCATTTCAGATATAGTTTCCGATAGGCATTCCAAAAATAGGTGTCGATAAGCATTTCAGATATAGGTGTCGATAGGCATTTCAGATATAGGTGTCGATAGGCATTTCAGATATAGGTGTCGATAGGCATTTCAGATATAGGTGTCGATAGGCATTTCAGATATAGGTGTCGATAGGCATTTCAGATATAGGTGTCGATAGGCATTTCAGATATAAGTGTCGATAGGCATTTCAGATATAGGTGCCGATAGGCATTTCAGATATAGTTGCCGATTGGCATTTTAAAAATAGGTGTCGATAGGCATTTCAGATATAGGTGTCGATAGGCATTTCAGATATAGGTGTCGATAGGCATTTCAGATATAGGTGTCGATAGGCATTTCAGATATAGGTGTCAATAGGCATTTCAGATATAGGTGTCGATAGGCATTTCAGATATAGGTGTCGATAGGCATTTCAGATATAGGTGTCGATAGGCATTTCAGATATAGGTGCCGATAGGCATTTCAGATATAGTTGCCGATTGGCATTTTTAAAATAGGTGCCGATAGGCATTTCAGATATAGAAGCCGATAGGCATTTCAAATATAGGTGCCGATTGGCATTTTAAAAATAGGTGCCGATAGGCATTTCAGATATAGAAGCCGATAGGCATTTCAAATATAGGTGCCGATAGGTATTCCAGATATGGTTGCCGATAGGCATTTCAAATATAGGTGCTGATAGGCATTTCAGATGTAGTTTCCGATAGGCATTTCAAAAATAGGTGTCGATAAGCATTTCAGATATAGGTGTCGATAGGCATTTCAGATATAGGTGTCGATAGGCATTTCAGATATAGGTGTCGATAGGCATTTCAGATATAGGTGTCGATAGGCATTTCAGATATAGGTGTCGATAGGCATTTCAGATATAGGTGTCGATAGGCATTTCAGATATAAGTGTCGATAGGCATTTCAGATATAGGTGCCGATAGGCATTTCAGATATAGTTGCCGATTGGCATTTTAAAAATAGGTGCCGATAGGCATTTCAGATATAGAAGCCGATAGGCATTTCAAATATAGGTGCCGATAGGCATTCCAGATATGGTTGCCGATAGGCATTTCAAATATAGGTGCTGATAGGCATTTCAGATGTAGTTTCCGAAAGGCATTTCATAAATAGGTGTCGATAGGCATTTCAGATATAGGTGTCGATAGGCATTTCAGATATAGGTGTCGATAGGCATTTCAGATATAGGTGTCGATAGGCATTTTAGATATAGGTGTCGATAGGCATTTCAGATATAGGTGTCGATAGGCATTTCAGATATAGGTGTCGATAGGCATTTCAGATATAGGTGTCGATAGGCATTTCAGATATAGGTGCCGATAGGCATTTCAGATATAGTTGCCGATTGGCATTTTTAAAATAGGTGCCGATAGGCATTTCAGATATAGAAGCCGATAGGCATTTCAAATATAGGTGCCGATAGGCATTCCAGATATGGTTGCCGATAGGCATTTCAAATATAGGTGCTGATAGGCATTTCAGATATAGTTTCCGATAGGCATTCCAAAAATAGGTGTCGATAAGCATTTCAGATATAGGTGTCGATAGGCATTTCAGATATAGGTGTCGATAGGCATTTCAGATATAGGTGTCGATAGGCATTTCAGATATAGGTGTCGATAGGCATTTCAGATATAGGTGTCGATAGGCATTTCAGATATAGGTGTCGATAGGCATTTCAGATATAAGTGTCGATAGGCATTTCAGATATAGGTGCCGATAGGCATTTCAGATATAGTTGCCGATTGGCATTTTAAAAATAGGTGCCGATAGGCATTTCAGATATAGAAGCCGATAGGCATTTCAAATATGGGTGCCGATAGGCATTCCAGATATGGTTGCCGATAGGCATTTCAAATATAGGTGCTGATAGGCATTTCAGATGTAGTTTCCGAAAGGCATTTCAAAAATAGGTGTCGATAGACATTTCAGATATAGGTGTCGATAGGCATTTCAGATATAGGTGTCGATAGGCATTTCAGATATAGGTGTCGATAGGCATTTCAGATATAGGTGTCGATAGGCATTTCAGATATAGGTGTCGATAGGCATTACAGATATAGGTGTCGATAGGCATTTCAGATATAGGTGTCGATAGGCATTTCAGATATAGGTGTCGATAGGCATTTCAGATATAAGTGTCGATAGGCATTTCAGATATAGGTGCCGATAGGCATTTCAGATACAGTTGCCGATTGGCATTTTAAAAATAGGTGCCGATAGGCATTTCAGATATAGAAGCCGATAGGCATTTCAAATATAGGTGCCGATAGGCATTCCAGATATGGTTGCCGATAGGCATTTCAAATATAGGTGCTGATAGGCATTTCAGATGTAGTTTCCGAAAGGCATTTCATAAATAGGTGTCGATAGGCATTTCAGATATAGGTGTCGATAGGCATTTCAGATATAGGTGTCGATAGGCATTTCAGATATAGGTGTCGATAGGCATTTCAGATATAGGTGTCAATAGGCATTTCAGATATAGGTGTCGATAGGCATTTCAGATATAGGTGTCGATAGGCATTTAAGATATAGGTGTCGATAGGCATTTCAGATATAGGTGCCGATAGGCATTTCAGATATAGTTGCCGATTGGCATTTTAAAAATAGGTGCCGATAGGCATTTCAGATATAGAAGCCGATAGGCATTTCAAATATAGGTGCCGATAGGCATTCCAGATATGGTTGCCGATAGGCATTTCAAATATAGGTGCTGATAGGCATTTCAGATGTAGTTTCCGATAGGCATTTCAAAAATAGGTGTCGATAGGCATTTCAGATATAGGTGTCGATAGGCATTTCAGATATAGGTGTCTATAGGCATTTCAGTTATAGGTGTCGATAGGCATTTCAGATATAGGTGTCGATAGGCATTTCAGATATAGGTGTCGATAGGCATTTCAGATATAGGTGTCGATAGGCATTTCAGATATAGGTGTCGATAGGCATTGCAGATATAGGTGTCGATAGGCATTTCAGATATAGGTGCCGATAGGCATTTCAGATATAGTTGCCGATTGGCATTTAAAAATATGTGCCGATAGGCATTTCAGATATAGAGGCCGATAGGCATTTCAAATATAGGTGCCGATAGGCATTCCAGATATGGTTGCCGATAGGCATTTCAAATATAGGTGCTGATAGGCATTTCAGATGTAGTTTCCGATAGGCATTTCAAAAATAGGTGTCGATAGGCATTTCAGATATAGGTGTCGATAGGCATTTCAGATATAGGTGTCGATAGGCATTTCAGATATAGGTGTCGATAGGCATTTCTGATATAGGTGTCGATAGGCATTTCAGATATAGGTGTCGATAGGCATTTCAGATATAGGTGTCGATAGGCATTTCAGATATAGGTGTCGATAGGCATTTCAGATATAAGTGCCGATAGGCATTTCAGATATAGTTGCCGATTGACATTTTAAAAATAGGTGCCGATAGGCATTTCAGATATAGAAGCCGATAGGAATTTCAAATATAGGTGCCGATAGGCATTCCAGATATGGTTGCCGATAGGCATTTGAAATATAGGTGCTGATAGGCATTTCAGATGTAGTTTCCGAAAGACATTTCAAAAATAGGTGTCGATAGGCATTTCAGATATAGGTGTCGATAGGCATTTCAGATATAGGTGTCGATAGGCATTTCAGATATATGTGTCGATAGGCATTTCAGATATAGGTGCCGATAGGCATTTCAGATATAGTTGCCGATTGGCATTTTAAAAATAGGTGCCGATAGGCATTTCAGATATAGAAGCCGATAGGCATTTCAAATATAGGTGCCGATAGGCATTCCAGATATGGTTGCCGATAGGCATTTCAAATATAGGTGCTGATAGGCATTTCAGATGTAGTTTCCGATAGGCATTTCAAAAATAGGTGTCGATAGGCATTTCAGATATAGGTGTCGATAGGCATTTCAGATATAGGTGTCGATAGGCATTACAGATATAGGTGTCGATAGGCATTTCAGATATAGGTGTCGATAGGCATTTCAGATATAGGTGTCGATAGGCATTTCAGATATAGGTGTCGATAGGCATTTCAGATATAGGTGTCGATAGGCATTTTAGATATAGGTGTCGATAGGCATTTCAGATATAAGTGCCGATAGGCATTTCAGATATAGTTGGCGATTGGCATTTTAAAAATAGGTGCCGATAGGCATTTCAGATATAGAAGCCGATAGGCATTTCAAATATAGGTGCCGATAGGCATTCCAGATATGGTTGCCGATAGGCATTTGAAATATAGGTGCTGATAGGCATTTCAGATGTGGTTTCCGATAGGCATTTCAAAAATAGGTGTCGATAGGCATTTCAGATATAGGTGTCGATAGGCATTTCAGATATAGGTGTCGATAGGCATTTCAGATATAGGTGTCGATAGGCATTTCAGATATAGGTGCCGATAGCCATTTCAGATATAGTTGCCGATTGGCATTTTAAAAATAGGTGCCGATAGGCATTTCAGATATAGAAGCCGATAGGCATTTCAAATATAGGTGCCGATAGGCATTCCAGATATGGTTGCCGATAGGCATTTCAAATATAGGTGCTGATAGGCATTTCAGATGTAGTTTCCGATAGGCATTTCAAAAATAGGTGTCGATAGGCATTTCAGATATAGGTGTCGATAGGCATTTCAGATATAGGTGTCAATAGGCATTTCAGATATAGGTGTCGATAGGCATTTCAGATATAGGTGTCGATAGGCATTTCATATATAGGTGTCGATAGGCATTTCAGATATATGTGTCGATTGGCATTTCAGATATAGGTGTCGATAGGCATTTCAGATATAGGTGTCGATAGGCATTTCAGATATAGGTGCCGATAGGCATTTCAGATATAGTTGCCGATTGGCATTTTAAAAATAGGTGCCGATAGGCATTTCAGATATAGAAGCCGATAGGCATTTCAAATATAGGTGCCGATAGGCATTCCAGATATGGTTGCCGATAGGCATTTCAAATATAGGTGCTGATAGGCATTTCAGATGTAGTTTCCGATAGGCATTTCAAAAATAGGTGTCGATAGGCATTTCAGATATAGGTGTCGATAGGCATTTCAGATATAGGAGTCGATAGGCATTTCAGATATAGGTGTCGATAGGCATTTCAGATATAGGTGTCGATAGGCATTTCAGATATAAGTGTCGATAGGCATTTCAGATATAGGTGCCGATAGGCATTTCAGATATAGTTGCCGATTGGCATTTTAAAAATAGGTGCCGATAGGCATTTCAGATATAGAAGCCGATAGGCATTTCAAATATAGGTGCCGATAGGCATTCCAGATATGGTTGCCGATAGGCATTTCAAATATAGGTACTGATAGGCATTTCAGATGTAGTTTCCGATAGGCATTTCAAAAATAGGTGTCGATAGGCATTTCAGATATAGGTGTCGATAGGCATTTCAGATATAGGTGTCAATAGGCATTTCAGATATAGGTGTCGATAGGCATTTCAGATATAGGTGTCGATAGGCATTTCAGATATAGGTGTCGATAGGCATTTCAGATATAGGTGTCGATAGGCATTTCAGATATGGGTGTCGATAGGCATTTCAGATATAGGTGTCGATAGGCATTTCAGATATAGGTGCCGATAGGCATTTCAGATATAGTTGCCGATTGGCATTTTAAAAATAGGTGCCGATAGGCATTTCAGATATAGAAGCCGATAGGCATTTCAAATATAGGTGCCGATAGGCATTCCAGATATGGTTGCCGATAGGCATTTCAAATATAGGTGCTGATAGGCATTTCAGATGTTGTTTCCGATAGGCATTTCAAAAATAGGTGTCGATAGGCATTTCAGATATAGGTGTCGATAGGCATTTCAGATATAGGTGTCGATAGGCATTTCAGATATAGGTGTCGATAGGCATTTAAGATATAGGTATCGATAGGCATTTCAGATATAGGTGCCGATAGGCATTTCAGATATATTTGCCGATTGGCATTTTAAAAATAGGTGCCGATAGGCATTTCAGATATAGAAGCCGATAGGCATTTCAAATATAGGTGCCGATAGGCATTCCAGATATGGTTGCCGATAGGCATTTCAAATATAGGTGCTGATAGGCATTTCAGATGTAGTTTCCGATAGGCATTTCAAAAATAGGTGTCGATAGGCATTTCAGATATAGGTGTCGATAGGCATTTCAGATATAGGTGTCGATAGGCATTTCAGATATAGGTGTCGATAGGCATTTCAGATATAGGTGTCGATAGGCATTTCAGATATAGGTGTCGATAGGCATTTCAGATATAGGTGTCGATAGGCATTTCAGATATAGGTGTCGATAAGCATTTCAGATATAGGTGCCGATAGGCATTTCAGATATAGTTGCCGATTTACATTTTAAAAATAGGTGCCGATAGGCATTTCAGATATAGAAGCCGATAGGCATTTCAAATATAGGTGCCGATAGGCATTCCAGATATGGTTGCCGATAGGCATTTCAAATATAGGTGCTGATAGGCATTTCAGATGTAGTTTCCGATAGGCATTTCAAAAATAGGTGTCGATAGGCTATTCAGATATAGGTGTCGATAGGCATTTCAGATATAAGTGTCGATAGGCATTTCAGATATAGGTGTCGATAGGCATTTCAGATATAGGTGTCGATAGGCATTTCAGATATAGGTGTCGATAGGCATTTCAGATATAGGTGTCGATAGGCATTTCAGATATAGGTGTCGATAGGCATTTCAGATATAGGTGTCGATAGGCATTTCAGATATAGGTGCCGATAGGCATTTCAGATATAGTTGCCGATTGGCATTTAAAAATAGGTGCCGATAGGCATTTCAGATATAGAAGCCGATAGGCATTTCAAATATAGGCGCCGATAGGCATTCCAGATATGGTTGCCGATAGGCATTTCAAATATAGGTGCTGATAGGCATTTCAGATGTAGTTTCCGATAGGCATTTCAAAAATAGGTGTCGATAGGCATTTCAGATATAGGTGTTGATAGGCATTTCAGATATAGGTGTCGATAGGCATTTCAGATATAGGTGTCGATAGGCATTTCAGATATAGGTGCCGATAGGCATTTCAGATATAGGTGTCGATAGGCATTTCAGATATAGGTGTCGATAGGCATTTCAGATATAGGTGTCGATAGGCATTTCAGATATAGGTGCCGATAGGCATTTCAGATATAGTTGCCGATTGGCATTTTAAAAATAGGTGCCGATAGGCATTTCAGATATAGAAGCCGATAGGCATTTCAAATATAGGTGCCGATAGGCATTCCAGATATGGTTGCCGATAGGCATTTCAAATATAGGTGCTGATAGGCATTTCAGATGTTGTTTCCGATAGGCATTTCAAAAATAGGTGTCAATAGGCATTTCAGATATAGGTGTCGATAGGCATTTCAGATATAGGTGTCGATAGGCATTACAGATATAGGTGTCGATAGGCATTTCAGATATAGGTGCCGATAGGCATTTCAGATATAGTTGCCGATTGGCATTTTAAAAATAGGTGCCGATAGGCATTTCAGATATAGAAGCCGATAGGCATTTCCAATATAGGTGCCGATAGGCATTCCAGATATGGTTGCCGATAGGCATTTCAAATATAGGTGCTGATAGGCATTTCAGATGTAGTTTCCGATAGGCATTTCAAAAATAGGTGTCGATAGGCATTTCAGATATAGGTGTCGATAGGCATTTCAGATATAGGTGTCGATAGGCATTACAGATATAGGTGTCGATAGCATTTCAGATATAGGTGTCGATAGGCATATCAGATATAGGTGTCGATAGGCATTTCAGATATAGGTGTCGATAGGCATTTCAGATATAGGTGTCGATAGGCATTTTAGATATAGGTGTCGATAGGCATTTCAGATATAAGTGCCGATAGGCATTTCAGATATAGTTGCCGATTGGCATTTTAAAAATAGGTGCCGATAGGCATTTCAGATATAGAAGCCGATAGGCATTTCAAAAATAGGTGTCGATAGGCATTTCAGATATAGGTGTCGATAGGCATTTCAGATATAGGTGTCGATAGGCATTACAGATATAGGTGTCGATAGGCATTTCAGATATAGGTGTCGATAGGCATTTCAGATATAGGTGTCGATAGGCATTTCAGATATAGGTGTCGATAGGCATTTCAGATATAGGTGTCGATAGGCATTTCAGATATAGGTGTCGATAGCATTTCAGATATAGGTGCCGATAGGCCATTTCAGATATAGTTGCCGATTGGCATTTTAAAAATAGGTGCCGATAGGCATTTCAGATATAGAAGCCGATAGGTATTTCAAATATAGGTGCCGATAGGCCTTCCAGATATGGTGCCGATAGGCATTTCAAATATAGGTGCTGATAGGCATTTCAGATGTAGTTTCCGATAGGCATTTCAAAAATAGGTGTCGATAGGCATTTCAAATATAGGTGTCGATAGGCATTTCAGATATAGGTGTCAATAGGCATTTCAGATATAGGTGTCGAAAGGCATTTCAGATATAGGTGTCGATAGGCATTTCAGATATAGGTGTCGATAGGCATTTCAGATATAGGTGTCGATAGGCATTTCAGATATAGGTGTCGATAGGCATTTCAGATATAGGTGTCGATAAGCATTTCAGATATAGGTGCCGATAGGCATTTCAGATATAGTTGCCGATTTACATTTTAAAAATAGGTGCCGATAGGCATTTCAGATATAGAAGCCGATAGGCATTTCAAATATAGGTGCCGATAGGCATTCCAGATATGGTTGCCGATAGGCATTTCAAATATAGGTGCTGATAGGCATTTCAGATGTAGTTTCCGATAGGCATTTCAAAAATAGGTGTCGATAGGCTATTCAGATATAGGTGTCGATAGGCATTTCAGATATAAGTGTCGATAGGCATTTCAGATATAGGTGTCGATAGGCATTTCAGATATAGGTGTCGATAGGCATTTCAGATATAGGTGTCGATAGGCATTTCAGATATAGGTGTCGATAGGCATTTCAGATATAGGTGTCGATAGGCATTTCAGATATAGGTGTCGATAGGCATTTCAGATATAGGTGCCGATAGGCATTTCAGATATAGTTGCCGATTGGCATTTAAAAATAGGTGCCGATAGGCATTTCAGATATAGAAGCCGATAGGCATTTCAAATATAGGCGCCGATAGGCATTCCAGATATGGTTGCCGATAGGCATTTCAAATATAGGTGCTGATAGGCATTTCAGATGTAGTTTCCGATAGGCATTTCAAAAATAGGTGTCGATAGGCATTTCAGATATAGGTGTCGATAGGCATTTCAGATATAGGTGTCGATAGGCATTTCAGATATAGGTGTCGATAGGCATTTCAGATATAGGTGCCGATAGGCATTTCAGATATAGGTGTCGATAGGCATTTCAGATATAGGTGTCGATAGGCATTTCAGATATAGGTGTCGATAGGCATTTCAGATATAGGTGCCGATAGGCATTTCAGATATAGTTGCCGATTGGCATTTTAAAAATAGGTGCCGATAGGCATTTCAGATATAGAAGCCGATAGGCATTTCAAATATAGGTGCCGATAGGCATTCCAGATATGGTTGCCGATAGGCATTTCAAATATAAGTGCTGATAGGCATTTCAGATGTTGTTTCCGATAGGCATTTCAAAAATAGGTGTCAATAGGCATTTCAGATATAGGTGTCGATAGGCATTTCAGATATAGGTGTCGATAGGCATTACAGATATAGGTGTCGATAGGCATTTCAGATATAGGTGCCGATAGGCATTTCAGATATAGTTGCCGATTGGCATTTTAAAAATAGGTGCCGATAGGCATTTCAGATATAGAAGCCGATAGGCATTTCCAATATAGGTGCCGATAGGCATTCCAGATATGGTTGCCGATAGGCATTTCAAATATAGGTGCTGATAGGCATTTCAGATGTAGTTTCCGATAGGCATTTCAAAAATAGGTGTCGATAGGCATTTCAGATATAGGTGTCGATAGGCATTTCAGATATAGGTGTCGATAGGCATTACAGATATAGGTGTCGATAGGCATTTCAGATATAGGTGTCGATAGGCATATCAGATATAGGTGTCGATAGGCATTTCAGATATAGGTGTCGATAGGCACTTCAGATATAGGTGTCGATAGGCATTTTAGATATAGGTGTCGATAGGCATTTCAGATATAAGTGCCGATAGGCATTTCAGATATAGTTGCCGATTGGCATTTTAAAAATAGGTGCCGATAGGCATTTCAGATATAGAAGCCGATAGGCATTTCAAAAATAGGTGTCGATAGGCATTTCAGATATAGGTGTCGATAGGCATTTCAGATATAGGTGTCGATAGGCTTTACAGATATAGGTGTCGATAGGCATTTCAGATATAGGTGTCGATAGGCATTTCAGATATAGGTGTCGATAGGCATTTCAGATATAGGTGTCGATAGGCATTTCAGATATAGGTGTCGATAGGCATTTCAGATATAGGTGTCGATAGGCATTTCAGATATAGGTGCCGATAGGCATTTCAGATATAGTTGCCGATTGGCATTTTAAAAATAGGTGCCGATAGGCATTTCAGATATAGAAGCCGATAGGTATTTCAAATATAGGTGCCGATAGGCCTTCCAGATATGGTTGCCGATAGGCATTTCAAATATAGGTGCTGATAGGCATTTCAGATGTAGTTTCCGATAGGCATTTCAAAAATAGGTGTCGATAGGTATTTCAGATATAGGTGTCGATAGGCATTTCAGATATAGGTGTCAATAGGCATTTCAGATATAGGTGTCGAAAGGCATTTCAGATATAGGTGTCGATAGGCATTTCAGATATAGGTGTCGATAGGCATTTCAGATATAGGTGTCGATAGGCATTTCAGATATAGGTGTCGATAAACATTTCAGATATAGGTGTCGATAGGCATTTCAGATATAGGTGCCGATAGGCATTTCAGATATAGTTGCCGATTGGCATTTTAAAAATAGGTGCCGATAGGCATTTCAGATATAGAAGCCGATAGGCATTTCAAATATAGGTGCCGATAGGCATTCCAGATATGGTTGCCGATAGGCATTTCAAATATAGGTGCTGATAGGCATTTCAGATGTAGTTTCCGATAGGCATTTCAAAAATAGGTGTCGATAGGCATTTCAGATATAGGTGTCGATAGGCATTTCAGATATAGGTGTCGATAGGCATTTCAGATATAGGTGTCGATAGGCATTTCAGATATAGGTGTCGATAGGCATTTCAGATATAGGTGTCGATAGGCATTTCAGATATAGGTGCCGATAGGCATTTCAGATATAGTTGCCGATTGGCATTTTAAAAATAGGTGCCGATAGGCATTTCAGATATAGAAGCCGATAGGCATTTCAAATATAGGTGCCGATAGGCATTCCAGATATGGTTGCCGATAGGCATTTCAAATATAGGTGCTGATAGGCATTTCAGATGTAGTTTCCGATAGGCATTTCAAAAATAGGTGTCGATAGGCATTTCAGATATAGGTGTCGATAGGCATTTCAGATATAGGTGTCGATAGGCATTTCAGATATAGGTGTCAATAGGCATTTCAGATATAGGTGTCGATAGGCATTTCAGATATAGGTGTCGATAGGCATTTCAGATATAGGTGTCGATAGGCATTTCAGATATAGGTGTCGATAGGCATTTCAGATATGAGTGTCGATAGGCATTTCAGATATAGGTGTCGATAGGCATTTCAGATATAGGTGCCGATAGGCATTTCAGATATAGTTGCCGATTGGCATTTTAAAAATAGGTGCCGATAGGCATTTCAGATATAGAAGCCGATAGGCATTTCAAATATAGGTGCCGATAGGCATTCCAGATATGGTTGCCGATAGGCATTTCAAATATAGGTGCTGATAGGCATTTCAGATGTTGTTTCCGATAGGCATTTCAAAAATAGGTGTCGATAGGCATTTCAGATATAGGTGTCGATAGGCATTTCAGATATAGGTGTCGATAGGCATTTCAGATATAGGTGTCGATAGGCATTTCAGATATAGGTGTCGATAGGCATTTCAGATATAGGTGCCGATAGGCATTTCAGATATAGTTGCCGATTGGCATTTTAAAAATAGGTGCCGATAGGCATTTCAGATATAGAAGCCGATAGGCATTTCAAATATAGGTGCCGATAGGCATTCCAGATATGGTTGCCGATAGGCATTTCAAATATAGGTGCTGATAGGCATTTCAGATGTAGTTTCCGATAGGCATTTCAAAAATAGGTGTCGATAGGCATTTCAGATATAGGTGTCGATAGGCATTTCAGATATAGGTGTCGATAGGCATTTCAGATATAGGTGTCGATAGGCATTTCAGATATAGGTGTCGATAGGCATTTCAGATATAGGTGTCGATAGGCATTTCAGATATAGGTGTCGATAGGCATTTCAGATATAGGTGTCGATAAGCATTTCAGATATAGGTGCCGATAGGCATTTCAGATATAGTTGCCGATTGGCATTTTAAAAATAGGTGCCGATAGGCATTTCAGATATAGAAGCCGATAGGCATTTCAAATATAGGTGCCGATAGGCATTCCAGATATGGTTGCCGATAGGCATTTCAAATATAGGTGCTGATAGGCATTTCAGATGTAGTTTCCGATAGGCATTTCAAAAATAGGTGTCGATAGGCATTTCAGATATAGGTGTCGATAGGCATTTCAGATATAGGTGTCGATAGGCATTTCAGATATAGGTGTCGATAGGCATTTCAGATATAGGTGTCGATAGGCATTTCAGATATAGGTGTCGATAGGCATTTCAGATATAGGTGTCGATAGGCATTTCAGATATAGGTGCCGATAGGCATTTCAGATATAGTTGCCGATTGGCATTTTAAAAATAGGTGCCGATAGGCATTTCAGATATAGAAGCCGATAGGCATTTCAAATATAGGTGCCGATAGGCATTCCAGATATGGTTGCCGATAGGCATTTCAAATATAGGTGCTGATAGGCATTTCAGATGTAGTTTCCGATAGGCATTTCAAAAATAGGTGTCGATAGGCATTTCAGATATAGGTGTCGATAGGCATTTCAGATATAGGTGTCGATAGGCATTTCAGATATAGGTGTCAATAGGCATTTCAGATATAGGTGTCGATAGGCATTTCAGATATAGGTGTCGATAGGCATTTCAGATATAGGTGTCGATAGGCATTTCAGATATAGGTGTCGATAGGCATTTCAGATATGAGTGTCGATAGGCATTTCAGATATAGGTGTCGATAGGCATTTCAGATATAGGTGCCGATAGGCATTTCAGATATAGTTGCCGATTGGCATTTTAAAAATAGGTGCCGATAGGCATTTCAGATATAGAAGCCGATAGGCATTTCAAATATAGGTGCCGATAGGCATTCCAGATATGGTTGCCGATAGGCATTTCAAATATAGGTGCTGATAGGCATTTCAGATGTTGTTTCCGATAGGCATTTCAAAAATAGGTGTCGATAGGCATTTCAGATATAGGTGTCGATAGGCATTTCAGATATAGGTGTCGATAGGCATTTCAGATATAGGTGTCGATAGGCATTTCAGATATAGGTGTCGATAGGCATTTCAGATATAGGTGCCGATAGGCATTTCAGATATAGTTGCCGATTGGCATTTTAAAAATAGGTGCCGATAGGCATTTTAGATATAGAAGCCGATAGGCATTTCAAATATAGGTGCCGATAGGCATTCCAGATATGGTTGCCGATAGGCATTTCAAATATAGGTGCTGATAGGCATTTCAGATGTAGTTTCCGATAGGCATTTCAAAAATAGGTGTCGATAGGCATTTCAGATATAGGTGTCGATAGGCATTTCAGATATAGGTGTCGATAGGCATTTCAGATATAGGTGTCGATAGGCATTTCAGATATAGGTGTCGATAGGCATTTCAGATATAGGTGTCGATAGGCATTTCAGATATAGGTGTCGATAGGCATTTCAGATATAGGTGTCGATAAGCATTTCAGATATAGGTGCCGATAGGCATTTCAGATATAGTTGCCGATTGGCATTTTAAAAATAGGTGCCGATAGGCATTTCAGATATAGAAGCCGATAGGCATTTCAAATATAGGTGCCGATAGGCATTCCAGATATGGTTGCCGATAGGCATTTCAAATATAGGTGCTGATAGGCATTTCAGATGTAGT
The DNA here is from genome assembly GCA_034508555.1 of Venustoraphidia nigricollis. NCBI lineage: Eukaryota > Metazoa > Arthropoda > Insecta > Raphidioptera > Raphidiidae > Venustoraphidia > Venustoraphidia nigricollis. The sequence goes on along the minus strand of JAVRKA010001067.1, from coordinate 9,231 downwards.
TTCCGATAGGCATTTCAAAAATAGGTGTCGATAGGCATTTCAGATATAGGTGTCGATAGGCATTTCAGATATAAGTGTCGATAGGCATTTCAGATATAGGTGTCGATAGGCATTTCAGATATAGGTGTCGATAGGCATTTCAGATATAGGTGTCGATAGGCATTTCAGATATAGGTGTCGATAGGCATTTCAGATATAGGTGTCGATAGGCATTTCAGATATAGGTGTCGATAGGCATTTCAGATATAGGTGCCGATAGGCATTTCAGATATAGTTGCCGATTGGCATTTAAAAATAGGTGCCGATAGGCATTTCAGATATAGAAGCCGATAGGCATTTCAGATATAGGCGCCGATAGGCATTCCAGATATGGTTGCCGATAGGCATTTCAAATATAGGTGCTGATAGGCATTTCAGATGTAGTTTCCGATAGGCATTTCAAAAATAGGTGTCGATAGGCATTTCAGATATAGGTGTCGATAGGCATTTCAGATATAGGTGTCGATAGGCATTTCAGATATAGGTGTCGATAGGCATTTCAGATATAGGTGTCGATAGGCATTTCAGATATAGGTGTCGAAAGGCATTTCAGATATAGGTGTCGATATGCATTTCAGATATAGGTGTCGATAGGCATTTCAGATATAGGTGTCGATAGGCATTTCAGATATAGGTGCCGATAGGCATTTCAGATATAGTTGCCGATTGGCATTTTAAAAATAGGTGTCGATAGGCATTTCAGATATAGAAGCCGATAGGCATTTCAAATATAGGTGCCGATAGGCATTCCAGATATGGATGCCGATAGGCATTTGAAATATAGGTGCTGATAGGCATTTCAGATGTGGTTTCCGATAGGCATTTCAAAAATAGGTGTCGATAGGCATTTCAGATATAGGTGCCGATAGCCATTTCAGATATAGTTGCCGATTGGCATTTTAAAAATAGGTGCCGATAGGCATTTCAGATATAGAAGCCGATAGGCATTTCAAATATAGGTGCCGATAGGCTTTCCAGATATGGTTGCCGATAGGCATTTCAAATATAGGTGCTGATAGGCATTTCAGATGTAGTTTCCGATAGGCATTTCAAAAATAGGTGTCGATAGGCATTTCAGATATAGGTGTCGATAGGCATTTCAGATATAGGTGTCGATAGGCATTACAGATATAGGTGTCGATAGGCATTTCAGATATAGGTGTCGATAAGCATTTCAGATATAGGTGTCGATAGGCATTTCAGATATAGGTGTCGATAGGCATTTCAGATATAGGTGTCGATAGGCATTTTAGATATAGGTGTCGATAGGCATTTCAGATATAAGTGCCGATAGGCATTTCAGATATAGTTGCCGATTGGCATTTTAAAAATAGGTGCCGATAGGCATTTCAGATATAGAAGCCGATAGGCATTTCAAATATAGGTGCCGATAGGCATTCCAGATATGGTTGCCGATAGGCATTTGAAATATAGGTGCTGATAGGCATTTCAGATGTGGTTTCCGATAGGCATTTCAAAAATAGGTGTCGATAGGCATTTCTGATATAGGTGTCGATAGGCATTTCAGATATAGGTGTCGATAGGCATTTCAGATATAGGTGTCGATAGGCATTTCAGATATAGGTGCCGATAGCCATTTCAGATATAGTTGCCGATTGGCATTTTAAAAATAGATGCCGATAGGCATTTCAGATATAGAAGCCGATAGGCATTTCAAATATAGGTGCCGATAGGCATTCCAGATATGGTTGCCGATAGGCATTTCAAATATAGGTGCTGATAGGCATTTCAGATGTAGTTTCCGATAGGCATTTCAAAAATAGGTGTCGATAGGCATTTCAGATATAGGTGTCGATAGGCATTTCAGATATAGGTGTCAATAGGCATTTCAGATATAGGTGTCGATAGGCATTTCAGATATAGGTGTCGATAGGCATTTCAGATATAGGTGTCGATAGGCATTTCAGATATAGGTGTCGATAGGCATTTCAGATATAGGTGTCGATAGGCATTTCAGATATAGGTGTCGATAGGCATTTCAGATATAGGTGCCGATAGGCATTTCAGATATAGTTGCCGATTGGCATTTTAAAAATAGGTGCCGATAGGCATTTCAGATATAGAAGCCGATAGGCATTTCAAATATAGGTGCCGATAGGCATTCCAGATATGGTTGCCGATAGGCATTTCAAATATAGGTGCTGATAGGCATTTCAGATGTAGTTTCCGATAGGCATTTCAAAAATAGGTGTCGATAGGCATTTCAGATATAGGTGTCGATAGGCATTTCAGATATAGGAGTCGATAGGCATTTCAGATATAGGTGTCGATAGGCATTTCAGATATAGGTGTCGATAGGCATTTCAGATATAAGTGTCGATAGGCATTTCAGATATAGGTGCCGATAGGCATTTCAGATATAGTTGCCGATTGGCATTTTAAAAATAGGTGCCGATAGGCATTTCAGATATAGAAGCCGATAGGCATTTCAAATATAGGTGCCGATAGGCATTCCAGATATGGTTGCCGATAGGCATTTCAAATATAGGTACTGATAGGCATTTCAGATGTAGTTTCCGATAGGCATTTCAAAAATAGGTGTCGATAGGCATTTCAGATATAGGTGTCGATAGGCATTTCAGATATAGGTGTCAATAGGCATTTCAGATATAGGTGTCGATAGGCATTTCAGATATAGGTGTCGATAGGCATTTCAGATATAGGTGTCGATAGGCATTTCAGATATAGGTGTCGATAGGCATTTCAGATATGGGTGTCGATAGGCATTTCAGATATAGGTGTCGATAGGCATTTCAGATATAGGTGCCGATAGGCATTTCAGATATAGTTGCCGATTGGCATTTTAAAAATAGGTGCCGATAGGCATTTCAGATATAGAAGCCGATAGGCATTTCAAATATAGGTGCCGATAGGCATTCCAGATATGGTTGCCGATAGGCATTTCAAATATAGGTGCTGATAGGCATTTCAGATGTTGTTTCCGATAGGCATTTCAAAAATAGGTGTCGATAGGCATTTCAGATATAGGTGTCGATAGGCATTTCAGATATAGGTGTCGATAGGCATTTCAGATATAGGTGTCGATAGGCATTTCAGATATAGGTATCGATAGGCATTTCAGATATAGGTGCCGATAGGCATTTCAGATATATTTGCCGATTGGCATTTTAAAAATAGGTGCCGATAGGCATTTCAGATATAGAAGCCGATAGGCATTTCAAATATAGGTGCCGATAGGCATTCCAGATATGGTTGCCGATAGGCATTTCAAATATAGGTGCTGATAGGCATTTCAGATGTAGTTTCCGATAGGCATTTCAAAAATAGGTGTCGATAGGCATTTCAGATATAGGTGTCGATAGGCATTTCAGATATAGGTGTCGATAGGCATTTCAGATATAGGTGTCGATAGGCATTTCAGATATAGGTGTCGATAGGCATTTCAGATATAGGTGTCGATAGGCATTTCAGATATAGGTGTCGATAGGCATTTCAGATATAGGTGTCGATAAGCATTTCAGATATAGGTGCCGATAGGCATTTCAGATATAGTTGCCGATTTACATTTTAAAAATAGGTGCCGATAGGCATTTCAGATATAGAAGCCGATAGGCATTTCAAATATAGGTGCCGATAGGCATTCCAGATATGGTTGCCGATAGGCATTTCAAATATAGGTGCTGATAGGCATTTCAGATGTAGTTTCCGATAGGCATTTCAAAAATAGGTGTCGATAGGCTATTCAGATATAGGTGTCGATAGGCATTTCAGATATAAGTGTCGATAGGCATTTCAGATATAGGTGTCGATAGGCATTTCAGATATAGGTGTCGATCGGCATTTCAGATATAGGTGTCGATAGGCATTTCAGATATAGGTGTCGATAGGCATTTCAGATATAGGTGTCGATAGGCATTTCAGATATAGGTGTCGATAGGCATTTCAGATATAGGTGCCGATAGGCATTTCAGATATAGTTGCCGATTGGCATTTAAAAATAGGTGCCGATAGGCATTTCAGATATAGAAGCCGATAGGCATTTCAAATATAGGCGCCGATAGGCATTCCAGATATGGTTTCCGATAGGCATTTCAAATATAGGTGCTGATAGGCATTTCAGATGTAGTTTCCGATAGGCATTTCAAAAATAGGTGTCGATAGGCATTTCAGATATAGGTGTCGATAGGCATTTCAGATATAGGTGTCGATAGGCATTTCAGATATAGGTGTCGATAGGCATTTCAGATATAGGTGCCGATAGGCATTTCAGATATAGGTGTCGATAGGCATTTCAGATATAGGTGTCGATAGGCATTTCAGATATAGGTGTCGATAGGCATTTCAGATATAGGTGCCGATAGGCATTTCAGATATAGTTGCCGATTGGCATTTTAAAAATAGGTGCCGATAGGCATTTCAGATATAGAAGCCGATAGGCATTTCAAATATAGGTGCCGATAGGCATTCCAGATATGGTTGCCGATAGGCATTTCAAATATAGGTGCTGATAGGCATTTCAGATGTTGTTTCCGATAGGCATTTCAAAAATAGGTGTCAATAGGCATTTCAGATATAGGTGTCGATAGGCATTTCAGATATAGGTGTCGATAGGCATTACAGATATAGGTGTCGATAGGCATTTCAGATATAGGTGCCGATAGGCATTTCAGATATAGTTGCCGATTGGCATTTTAAAAATAGGTGCCGATAGGCATTTCAGATATAGAAGCCGATAGGCATTTCCAATATAGGTGCCGATAGGCATTCCAGATATGGTTGCCGATAGGCATTTCAAATATAGGTGCTGATAGGCATTTCAGATGTAGTTTCCGATAGGCATTTCAAAAATAGGTGTCGATAGGCATTTCAGATATAGGTGTCGATAGGCATTTCAGATATAGGTGTCGATAGGCATTACAGATATAGGTGTCGATAGGCATTTCAGATATAGGTGTCGATAGGCATTTCAGATATAGGTGTCGATAGGCATTTCAGATATAGGTGTCGATAGGCATTTCAGATATAGGTGTCGATAGCCATTTTAGATATAGGTGTCGATAGGCATTTCAGATATAAGTGCCGATAGGCATTTCAGATATAGTTGCCGATTGGCATTTTAAAAATAGGTGCCGATAGGCATTTCAGATATAGAAGCCGATAGGCATTTCAAAAATAGGTGTCGATAGGCATTTCAGATATAGGTGTCGATAGGCATTTCAGATACAGGTGTCGATAGGCATTACAGATATAGGTGTCGATAGGCATTTCAGATATAGGTGTCGATAGGCATTTCAGATATAGGTGTCGATAGGCATTTCAGATATAGGTGTCGATAGGCATTTCAGATATATGTGTCGATAGGCATTTCAGATATAGGTGTCGATAGGCATTTCAGATATAGGTGCCGATAGGCATTTCAGATATAGTTGCCGATTGGCATTTTAAAAATAGGTGCCGATAGGCATTTCAGATATAGAAGCCGATAGGTATTTCAAATATAGGTGCCGATAGGCCTTCCAGATATGGTTGCCGATAGGCATTTCAAATATAGGTGCTGATAGGCATTTCAGATGTAGTTTCCGATAGGCATTTCAAAAATAGGTGTCGATAGGCATTTCAGATATAGGTGTCGATAGGCATTTCAGATATAGGTGTCAATAGGCATTTCAGATATAGGTGTCGAAAGGCATTTCAGATATAGGTGTCGATAGGCATTTCAGATATAGGTGTCGATAGGCATTTCAGATATAGGTGTCGATAGGCATTTCAGATATAGGTGTCGATAAACATTTCAGATATAGGTGTCGATAGGCATTTCAGATATAGATGCCGATAGGCATTTCAGATATAGTTGCCGATTGGCATTTTAAAAATAGGTGCCGATAGGCATTTCAGATATAGAAGCCGATAGGCATTTCAAATATAGGTGCCGATAGGCATTCCAGATATGGTTGCCGATAGGCATTTCAAATATAGGTGCTGATAGGCATTTCAGATGTAGTTTCCGATAGGCATTTCAAAAATAGGTGTCGATAGGCATTTCAGATATAGGTGTCGATAGGCATTTCAGATATAGGTGTCGATAGGCATTTCAGATATAGGTGTCGATAGGCATTTCAGATATAGGTGTCGATAGGCATTTCAGATATAGGTGTCGATAGGCATTTCAGATATAGGTGCCGATAGGCATTTCAGATATAGTTGCCGATTGGCATTTTAAAAATAGGTGCCGATAGGCATTTCAGATATAGAAGCCGATAGGCATTTCAAATATAGGTGCCGATAGGCATTCCAGATATGGTTGCCGATAGGCATTTCAAATATAGGTGCTGATAGGCATTTCAGATGTAGTTTCCGATAGGCATTTCAAAAATAGGTGTCGATAGGCATTTCAGATATAGGTGTCGATAGGCATTTCAGATATAGGTGTCGATAGGCATTTCAGATATAGGTGTCAATAGGCATTTCAGATATAGGTGTCGATAGGCATTTCAGATATAGGTGTCGATAGGCATTTCAGATATAGGTGTCATTAGGCATTTCAGATATAGGTGTCGATAGGCATTTCAGATATGAGTGTCGATAGGCATTTCAGATATAGGTGTCGATAGGCATTTCAGATATAGGTGCCGATAGGCATTTCAGATATAGTTGCCGATTGGCATTTTAAAAATAGGTGCCGATAGGCATTTCAGATATAGAAGCCGATAGGCATTTCAAATATAGGTGCCGATAGGCATTCCAGATATGGTTGCCGATAGGCATTTCAAATATAGGTGCTGATAGGCATTTCAGATGTTGTTTCCGATAGGCATTTCAAAAATAGGTGTCGATAGGCATTTCAGATATAGGTGTCGATAGGCATTTCAGATATAGGTGTCGATAGGCATTTCAGATATAGGTGTCGATAGGCATTTCAGATATAGGTGTCGATAGGCATTTCAGATATAGGTGCCGATAGGCATTTCAGATATAGTTGCCGATTGGCATTTTAAAAATAGGTGCCGATAGGCATTTCAGATATAGAAGCCGATAGGCATTTCAAATATAGGTGCCGATAGGCATTCCAGATATGGTTGCCGATAGGCATTTCAAATATAGATGCTGATAGGCATTTCAGATGTAGTTTCCGATAGGCATTTCAAAAATAGGTGTCGATAGGCATTTCAGATAAAGGTGTCGATAGGCATTTCAGATATAGGTGTCGATAGGCATGACAGATATAGGTGTCGATAGGCATTTCAGATATAGGTGTCGATAGGCATTTCAGATATAGGTGTCGATAGGCGTTTCAGATATAGGTGTCGATAGGCATTTCAGATATAGGTGTCGATAGGCATTTCAGATATAGGTGTTGATAGGCATTTCAGTTATAGGTGTCGATAGGCATTTCAGACATAGGTGTCGATAGGCATTTCAGATATAGTTGCCGATAGGCATTTCAGATATAGGTGCCGATAGGCATTTCAGATATAGTTGCCGATTGGCATTTTAAAAATAGGTGCCGATAGGCATTTCAGATATAGAAGCCGATAGGCATTTCAAATATAGGTGCCGATAGACATTCCAGATATGGTTGCCGATAGGCATTTCAAATATAGGTGCTGATAGGCATTTCAGATGTAGTTTCCCATAGGCATTTCAAAAATAGGTGTCGATAGGCATTTCAGATATAGGTGTCGATAGGCATTTTAGATATAGGTGTCAATAGGCATTTCAGATATAGGTGTCGATAGGCATTTCAGATATAGGTGTCGATAGGCATTTCAGATATAAGTGCCGATAGGCATTTCAGATATAGTTGCCGATTGGCATTTTAAAAATAGGTGCCGATAGGCATTTCAGATATAGAAGCCGATAGGCATTTCAAATATAGGTGCCGATAGGCATTCCAGATATGGTTGCCGATAGGCATTTGAAATATAGGTGCTGATAGGCATTTCAGATGTAGTTTCCGATAGGCATTTCAAAAATAGGTGTCGATAGGCATTTCAGATATAGGTGTCGATAGGCATTTCAGATATAGGTGTCGATAGGCATTTCAGATATAGATGTCGATAGGCATTTCAGATATAGGTGCCGATAGGCATTTCAGATATAGGTGCCGATAGGCATTTCAGATATAGTTGCCGATTGGCATTTTAAAAATAGGTGCCGATAGGCATTTCAGATATAGAAGCCGATAGGCATTTCAAATATAGGTGCCGATAGACATTCCAGATATGGTTGCCGATAGGCATTTCAAATATAGGTGCTGATAGGCATTTCAGATGTAGTTTCCGATAGGCATTTCAAAAATAGGTGTCGATAGGCATTTCAGATATAGGTGTCGATAGGCATTTTAGATATAGGTGTCAATAGGCATTTCAGATATAGGTGTCGATAGGCATTTCAGATATAGGTGTCGATAGGCATTTCAGGTATAGGTGTCGATAGGCATTTCAGATATAGGTGTCGATAGGCATTTTAGATATAGGTGTCAATAGGCATTTCAGATATAGGTGTCGATAGGCATTTCAGATATAGGTGTCGATAGGCATTTCAGATATAGGTGTCGATAGGCATTTCAGATATAGGTGTCGATAGGCATTTCAGATATAGGTGTCGATAGGCATTTCAGATATAGGTGTCGATAGGCATTTCAGATATAGGTGCCGATAGGCATTTCAGATATAGTTGCCGATTGGCATTTTAAAAATAGGTGCCGATAGGCATTTCAGATATAGAAGCCGATAGGCATTTCAAATATAGGTGCCGATAGGCATTCCAGATATGGTTGCCGATAGGCATTTCAAATATAGGTGCTGATAGGCATTTCAGATGTAGTTTCCGATAGGCATTTCAAAAATAGGTGTCGATAGGCATTTCAGATATAGGTGTCGATAGGCATTTCAGATATAGGTGTCGATAGGCATTTCAGATATAGGTGTCGATAGGCATTTCAGATATAGGTGTCGATAGGCATTTCAGATATAGGTGTCGATAGGCATTTCAGATATAGGTGTCGATAGGCATTTCAGATATAGGTGCCGATAGGCATTTCAGATATAGTTGCCGATTGGCATTTAAAAATAGGTGCCAAAAGGCATTTCAGATATAGAAGCCGATAGGCATTTCAAATATAGGTGCCGATAGGCATTCCAGATATGGTCGCCGATAGGCATTTCAAATATAGGTGCTGATAGGCATTTCAGATGTAGTTTCCGATAG
>JAVRKA010001066.1:0-28665 GCA_034508555.1 Venustoraphidia nigricollis | reverse complement strand
TGCCGATAGGCATTTCAGATATAGAAGCCGATAGGCATTTCAAATATAGGTGCCGATAGGCATTCCAGATATGGTTGCCGATAGGCATTTCAAATATAGGTGCTGATAGGCATTTCAGATGTAGTTTCCGATAAGCATTTCAAAAATAGGTGCCGATAGACATTTCAGATATAGGTGCCGATAGGCATTTCAGATATAGTTGCCGATTAGCATTTTAAAAATAGGTGCCGATAGGCATTTCAGATATAGAAGCCGATAGGCATTTCAAATATAGGTGCTGATAGGCATTCCAGATATGGTTGCCGATAGGCATTTCAAATATAGGTGCTGATAGGCATTTCAGATGTAGTTTCCGATAGGCATTTCAAAAATAGGTGCCGATAGGCATTTCAAATATAGGTGCCGATAGGCATTTCAGATATAGTTGCCGATTGGCATTTTAAAAATAGGTGCCGATAGGCATTTCAGATATAGAGGCCGATAGGCATTTCAAATATAGGTGCCGATAAGCATTCCAGATATGTTTGCCGATAGGCATTTCAAATATAGGTGCTGATAGGCATTTCAGATGTAGTTTCCGATAGGCATTTCAAAAATTGGTGCCGATAGGCATTTCAGATATAGGTGCCGAAAGGCATTTCAGATATAGTTGCCGATTGGCTATTTAAAAATAGGTGCCGATACGCATTTCAGATATAGAAGCCGATAGGTATTTCAAATATAGGTGTCGATAGGCATTTCAGATATTATGGTTGCCGATAGGCATTTCAAATATAGGTGCTGATAGGCATTTCAGATGTAGTTTCCGATAGGCATTTCAAAAATAGGTGCCGATAGGCATTTCAGATATAGGTGCCGATAGGCATTTCAGATATAGTTGCCGATTGGCATTTTAAAAATAGGTGCCGATACGCATTTCAGATATAGAAGCCGATAGGTATTTCAAATATAGGTGTCGATAGGCATTTCAGATATGATTGCCGATAGGCATTTCAAATATAGGTGCTGATAGGCATTTCAGATGTAGTTTCCGATAGGCATTTCAAAAATAGGTGCCGATAGGCATTTCAGATATAGGTGCCGATAGGCATTTCAGATATAGAAGCCGATAGGCATTTCAAATATAGGTGCCGATAGGCATTCCAGATATGGTTAGCGATAGGCATTTCAAATATAGGTGCTGATAGGCTTTCCAGATGTAGTTTTCGATAGGCATTTCAAAAATTGGTGCCGATAGGCATTTCAGATATAGGTGCCGATAGGCATTTCAGATATAGTTACCGATTGGCATTTTAAAAATAGGTGCCGATAGGCATTTCAGATATAGAAGCCGATAGGTATTTCAAATATAGGTGTCGATGGGCATTTCAGATATGGTTGCCGATAGGCATTTCAAATATAAGTGCTGATAGGCATTTCAGATGTAGTTTCCGATAGGCATTTCAAAAATAGGTGCCGATAGGCATTTCAGATATAGATGTTGATAGGCATTTCAGATATAGTTGCCGATTGGCATTTTAAAAATAGGTGCCGATAGGCATTTCAGATATAGAAGCCGATAGGCATTTCAAATATAGGTGCCGATAGGCATTCCAGATATGGTTGCCGATAGGCATTTTAAATATAGGTGCTGATAGGCAATTCAGATGTAGTTTTCGATAGGCATTTCAAAAATAGGTGCCGATGGGCATTTCAAATATAGGTGCCGATAGGCATTTCAGATATAGTTGCCAAATGGCATTTTAAAAATAAGTGTCGATAGGCATTTCAGATAGAGAAGCCGATAGGCATTTCAGATATAGTTGCCAATTGGCATTTTAAAAATAAGTGTCGATAGGCATTTCAGATATGGTTGCCGATAGGCATTTTAAATATAGGAGCAGATAGGCATTTCAGATGTAGTTTCCGAAAGGCATTTCAAAAATAGGTGCCAATAGGCATTTCAGATATAGATGCCGATAGGCATTTCAGATATAGTTGCCGATTGGCATTTTAAAAATAGGTGCCGATAGGCATTTCAGATATAGTTGCCGATTAGCATTTCAAAAATAGATGCCGATAGGCATTTAAGATATAGGTGCCGATAGGCATATCAGATATAGTTGCCGATAGGCATTTCAAATATAGATGCTGATAGGCATTTCAGATGTAGTTTTCGATAGGCATTTAAAAAATAGGTGCCGATAGGCATTTCAGATATAGGTGCCGATAGGCATTTCAGATATAGTTGCCGATTGGCATTTTAAATATAGGTGCCGATAGGCATTTCAGATATAGAAGCCGATATGCATTTCAAATATAGGTGCTATTAGGCATTCCAGATATGGTTGCCGATAGGCATTTCAAATATAGGTGCTGATAGGCATTTCAGATGTAGTTTCAGATAGGCATTTCAAAAATTGGTGCCGATAAGCATTTCAGATATAGGTGCCGATAGGCATTTCAGATATAGTTGCCGATTGGCATTTTAAAAATAGGTGCCGATAGGCATTTCAGATATAGAAGCCGATAAGCATTTCAAATATAGGTGCCGATAGGCATTCCAGATATGGTTGCCGATAGGCTTTTCAAATATAGGTGCTGATAGGCATTTCAGATGTAGTTTCCGATAGGCATTTCAAAAATAGGTGCCGATAGGCATTTCAGATATAGGTGCCGATAGGCATTTCAGATATAGTTGCCGATTAGCATTTTAAAAATAGGTGCCGATAGGCATTTCAGATATAGAAGCCGATAGGCATTTCAAATATAGGTGCTGATAGGCATTCCAGATATGGTTGCCGATAGGCATTTCAAATATAGGTGCTGATAGGCATTTCAGATGTAGTTTCCGATAGGCATTTCAAAAATAGGTGCCGATAGGCATTTTAAATATAGGTGCCGATAGGCATTTCAGATATAGTTGCCGATTGGCATTTTAAAAATAGGTGCCGATAGGCATTTCAGATATAGAAGCCGATAGGCATTTCAAATATAGGTGCCGATAGGCATTCCAGATATGGTTGCCGATAGGCATTTCAAATATAGGTGATGATAGGCATTCCAGATGTAGTTTCCGATAGGCATTTCAAAAATTGGTGCCGATAGGCATTTCAGATATAGGTGCCGATAGGCATTTCAGATATAGTTACCGATTGGCATTTTAAAAATAGGTGCCGATAGGCATTTCAGATATAGAAGCCGATAGGTATTTCAAATATAGGTGTCGATAGGCATTTCAGATATGGTTGCCGATAGGCATTTCAAATATAAGTGCTGATAGGCATTTCAGATGTAGTTTCCGATAGGCATTTCAAAAATAGGTGCCGATAGGCATTTCAGATATAGGTGCCGATAGGCATTTCAGATATAGTTGCCGATTGGCATTTTAAAAATAGGTGCCGATAGGCATTTCAGATATAGAAGCCGATAGGCATTTCAAATATAGGTGCCGATAGGTATTCCAGATATGGTTGCCGATAGGCATTTTAAATATAGGTGCTGATAGGCATTTCAGATGTAGTTTCCGATAGGCATTTCAAAAATAGGTGCCGATGGGCATTTCAGATATAGGTGCCGATAGGCATTTCAGATATAGTTGCCAATTGGCATTTTAAAAATAAGTGTCGATAGGCATTTCAGATAGAGAAGCCGATAGGCATTTTAAATATAGGTGCCGATAGGCATTCCAGATATGGTTGCCGATAGGCATTTCAAATATAGGAGCAGATAGACATTTCAGATGTAGTTTCCGAAAGGCATTTCAAAAATAGGTACCGATAGGCATTTCAGATATAGTTGCCGATTGGCATTTTAAAAATAGGTGCCGATAGGCATTTCAGATATAGAAGCCGAGAGGCATTTCAAATATAGGTGCCGATAGGCATTCCCGATATGGTTGCCGATAGGCTATTCAAATATAAGTGCTGATAGGCATTTCAGATGTAGTTTCCGATAGGCATTTCAAAAATAGGTACCGATAGGCATTTCAGATATAGTTGCCGATTGGCATTTTAAAAATAGGAGCCGACAGGCATTTCAGATATAGTTGCCGATTGGCATTTCAAAAATAGGTGAAGATAGGCATTTCAGATATAGGTGCCGATAGGCATATCAGATATAGTTGCCGATAGGCATTTCAAATATAGGTGCTGATAGGCATTTCAGATGTAGTTTTCGATAGGCATTTCAAAAATAGGTGCCGATAGGCATTTCAGATATAGGTGCCGATAGGCATTTCAGATATAGTTGCCGATTGGCATTTTAAATAAAGGTGCCGATAGGCATTTCAGATATAGAAGCCGATAGGCATTTCAAATATAGGTACTGATAGGCATTCCAGATATGGTTGCCGATAGGCATTTCAAATATAGGTGCTGATAGGCATTTCAGATGTAGTTTCCGATAGGCATTTCAAAAATTGGTGCCGATAAGCATTTCAGATATAGGTGCCGATAGGCATTACAGATATGGTTGCCGATTGGCATTTTAAAAATAGGTGCCGATAGGCATTTCAGATATAGAAGCCGATAGGTATTTCAAATATTGGTGTCGATAGGCATTTCAGGTATGGTTGCCGATAGGCATTTCAAATATTGGTGCTGATAGGCATTTCAGATGTAGTTTCCGATAAGCATTTCAAAAATAGGTGCCGATAGGCATTTCAGATATAGGTGCCGATAGGCATTTCAGATATAGTTGCCGATTGGCATTTTAAAAATAGGTGCCGATAGGCATTTCAGATATAGAAGCCGATAGGCATTTCAAATATAGGTGCCGATAGCATCCCAGATATGGTTGCCATTAGGAATTTCAAATATAGGTGCTGATAGACATTTCAGATGTAGTTTCCGATAGGCATTTCAAAAATAGGTGCCGATAGGCATTTTAGATATAGGTGCCGATAGGCATTTCAGATATAGTTGCCGATTGGCATTTTAAAAATAGGTGTCGATAGGCATTTCAGATATAGAAGCCCATAGGCATTTCAAATATAGGTGCCGATGGGCATTCCAGATATGGCTGCCGATAGGCATTTCAAATATAGGTGCCGATAGGCATTCCCGATATGGTTGCCGATAGGCTATTCAAATATAAGTGCTGATAGGCATTTCAGATGTAGTTTCCGATAGGCATTTCAAAAATAGGTACCGATAGGCATTTCAGATATAGTTGCCGATTGGCATTTTAAAAATAGGAGCCGACAGGCATTTCAGATATAGTTGCCGATTGGCATTTCAAAAATAGGTGAAGATAGGCATTTCAGATATAGGTGCCGATAGGCATATCAGATATAGTTGCCGATAGGCATTTCAAATATAGGTGCTGATAGGCATTTCAGCTGTAGTTTTAGATAGGCATTTCAAAAATAGGTGCCGATAGGCATTTCAGATATAGGTGCCGATAGGCATTTCAGATATAGTTGCCGATTGGCATTTTAAATAAAGGTGCCGATAGGCATTTCAGATATAGAAGCCGATAGGCATTTCAAATATAGGTACTGATAGGCATTCCAGATATGGTTGCCGATAGGCATTTCAAATATAGGTGCTGATAGGCATTTCAGATGTAGTTTCCGATAGGCATTTCAAAAATTGGTGCCGATAAGCATTTCAGATATAGGTGCCGATAGGCATTACAGATATAGTTGCCGATTGGCATTTTAAAAATAGGTGCCGATAGGCATTTCAGATATAGAAGCCGATAGGTATTTCAAATATTGGTGTCGATAGGCATTTCAGGTATGGTTGCCGATAGGCATTTCAAATATTGGTGCTGATAGGCATTTCAGATGTAGTTTCCGATAAAAATTTTAAAAATAGGTGCCGATAGGCATTTCAGATATAGGTGCCGATAGGCATTTCAGATATAGTTGCCGATTAGCATTTTAAAAATAGGTGCCGATAGGCATTTCAGATATAGAAGCCGATAGGCATATCAAATATAGGTGCCGATAGGCATCATAGATATGGTTGCCATTAGGAATTTCAAATATAGGTGCTGATAGACATTTCAGATGTAGTTTCCGATAGGCATTTCAAAAATAGGTGCCGATAGGCATTTTAGATATAGGTGCCGATAGGCATTTCAGATATAGTTGCCGATTGGCATTTTAAAAATAGGTGTCGATAGGCATTTCAGATATAGAAGCCCATAGGCATTTCAAATATAGGTGCCGATAGGCATTTCAGATATAGTTACCGGTTGGAATTTTAAAAATAGGTGCCGATAGGCATTTCCCATATAGAAGCCGATAGGTATTTCAAATATAGGTGTCGATAGGCATTTCAGATATGGTCGCCGATAGGCATTTCAAATATAGGTGCTGATAGGCATTTTAGATGTAGTTTCCGATAGGCATTTCAAAAATAGGTGCCGATAGGCATTTCAGATATAGGTGCCGATAGGCATTTCAGATATAGTTGCCGATAGGCATTCCAGATATAGTTGCCAATTGGCATTTTAAAAATAAGTGTCGATAGGCATTTCAGATTGAGAAGCCGATAGGCATTTTAAATATAGGTGCCGATAGGCATTCCAGATATGGTTGCCGATAGGCATTTCAAATATAGGAGCAGATAGACATTTCAGATGTAGTTTCCGAAAGGCATTTCAAAAATAGGTACCGATAGGCATTTCAGATATAGTTGCCGATTGGCATTTTAAAAATAGGTGCCGATAGGCATTTCAGATATAGAAGCCGAGAGGCATTTCAAATATAGGTGCCGATAGGCATTCCCGATATGGTTGCCGATAGGCTATTCAAATATAAGTGCTGATAGGCATTTCAGATGTAGTTTCCGATAGGCATTTCAAAAATAGGTACCGATAGGCATTTCAGATATAGTTGCCGATTGGCATTTTAAAAATAGGAGCCGATAGGCATTTCAGATATAGTTGCCGATTGGCATTTCAAAAATAGGTGAAGATAGGCATTTCAGATATAGGTGCCGATAGGCATATCAGATATAGTTGCCGATAGGCATTTCAAATATAGGTGCTGATAGGCATTTCAGATGTAGTTTTCGATAGGCATTTCAAAAATAGGTGCCGATAGGCATTTCAGATATAGTTGCCGATTGGCATTTTAAAAATAGGTGCCGATAGGCATTTCAGATATAGAAGCCGATAGGCATTTCAAATATAGGTGCCGATAGGCATTCCAGATATGGTTGCCGATAGGCATTTTAAATATAGGTGCTGATAGGCATTTCAGATGTAGTTTCCGATAGGCATTTCAAAAATAGGTGCCGATGGGCATTTCAGATATAGGTACCGATAGGCATTTCAGATATAGTTGCCAATTGGCATTTTAAAAATAAGTGTCGATAGGCATTTCAGATAGAGATGCCGATAGGCATTTTAAATATAGGTGCCGATAGGCATTCCAGATATGGTTGCCGATAGGCATTTCATATATAGGAGCAGATAGACATTTCAGATGTAGTTTCCGAAAGGCATTTCAAAAATAGGTACCGATAGGCATTTCAGATATAGTTGCCGATTGGCATTTTAAAAATAGGTGCCGATAGGCATTTCAGATATAGAAGCCAGTAGTATGTTTATGAGAGAGCAGTGTCCCTCCGGCCCTCCAGTTAAGCTCCTCCGACTTGAGAGTGGGGATAAGACTTGCTATGAAAACTTGTTCGCATGCACATGTTGAAATATGGTAGTCGTTACGTCTGCGACGTCTGTTGGGTCTTATTCCTCCACTTTTCACGTAAAGGGAGGGGGACGTACGCTTATAAGCCGCCGCCACCGACTTCACTGGTTGTTTTTTTTCCATAAAAATATGGCCGCTTTGAAAACGTGACGTAAGAAAGGTTCGAGCCACCCGCCGCCGCCGCCCGCACTCACAACACACGCAGAGAGAAATACACACACACACACACACACACACAGCAGACATGCACACACACACACACCATTTTCCTTGAACGAGAAAAAAAAAACTTTTCCGTTTATATAGTCCGACTCTGGAGAGAGATCATAACCGTTTCGCACACGTTGACTGACTGCCTGAGGTATCTTACAATGTTGACAATGGTAATATATGCAGCAGTATATCTACACACAACAGAAACTGGTTTTTAACATTAAGAATTATTCAAACAAATAAATATTTCAGCAAATTCGTAATAATCTTACGTGATGGTAAGTCGAATATCACATTTCGTACCTAACAATGTGGGTTTTTTATTCAAGCGTCTAAAACATTTAGCATTTATAAAATACACGATAATACAAAACAAAAAAAGATTATCTTTTTTATATTCTAACACTTTGCATTAATTATGAGTTTTAATTTTAAACAATATAAATACATTTAATTATTGAATTTTTCACTCTAGTAATTGCTATGAATTAAGATTTATCAAACAAAATTATACAATACGGTCTTCAATGATACGTGCATATACTCGTAAAGCTTTGAATAGAGACAAATTAATATGCAAAGAATGGTATGGAACGCCTGACATTGATCGGTACGTGATTTGACCTGTTTATATGTACGTGAACGGATCTCTAAGACGCGTTATATAGTAAACAATACAGGTTCTTTGTCTTGTTTGCGATCACCGCTTTTTTCCTTTTTCGCCCCCCCGAGCAACAAATATATCAGTTTTTTATTGACAACATCCGCACATTGTAATATTGATCAGATTTGAATGTAGTTTTTAACATTTTTTCGATAGCTATTTTTTGAGGAAGATTTATAAGCCCGGTTTTATCCTACTGAAAATAGGATTTATTCAAAGTTAGCGAGCGAATAAAGCGAGTGTGTAACGTATCGATTTAATGAACGACGCACATTTAAAAAAACTTATTTAAAGGTTGTCGGTTTTTTTTTTTTTTTGAGAGATAGGAGAATTAAATTTACAGAGACACAAAACCATACTAGGCATAAAATATATTATTACACCAAAAAAAAAAAAACAATAATAACAAATCGCGGGCTAAGGTTTTATTACATCTATATATTAAATTTGCATTCGGATGAAGTGATGGGACCTGGGCCGTTAGTAAATATATAAAAGGTTTTATCCAAAATAAACTGTTCATAATTAAAATATTGTGGAGTTTGAAATTTGCTATTCTCTTATAAGGAACAACGCAGGTTATTTTACAAATCTAGGACTATATCCTCGTCAGTTTCAAATATAATTTTAAGTTTTTAAATCTTCAAATATAAGTGTTTCTTTTTGTGACTTTAAATCCGTACAATCGAGATATTATAGTTGGAGGATAACTGAGCTAGTTTTGTGTTTTTATCTCTTATTATTACATCGCACATTTTGTATTATAATACACCAGTTTGGTATGACTGCTTCAAATCGCGACTTCACGTCTTGTGTGTTAATTCACTGTACAGTTTCCATAGAAAAGAGTTTAGTGTTTATAATACAATAGACGCATTTAGATACAATAATAACAACGAGAAAATCCCTTCTCGCAGCGAAGACTCTTCGTACTTAACTCATTCAACTTTCAAGTCATGTCTTTTTTGCCATACACCGGTAATAATGTGGCACGTAACGCATTCTGAACAGTGGTCCGTTAAGTTAATAAAAACCAGGAAGGTACTGATATTCTTAATGTATTTTCTATATTATGAATGCGGCGGGCGGTCCAAACCACAATTTCTCAACATTTCACATTTAATTCAAAGCTATTTGGCATCATTTTTTGAACTTTACGTTAAATGTTCCTCTCGTTTTACTTATTAGTTTAAAATATTGTCAGCAATGATTTTATAAATTTATAAATTATACGTCATATAACCATCACACTTCTATACGTGAATGTTTATAGAATTAAATAAGCGAGACAGCCGTCGTGTCAGAAGAACAAAATAAAACTTCAAGAAAAAGCGTTTTAAAAAGGTGAATACTAGTCAATGGGAGGGGGCATTTCACTATTACCCAATGTCAAATATTATTTAAATTTCACACCTTATGATTCTCGATTTACTTATACACTATTACAAGCTCTCAGTTTCCGGGTGCGAGTCTGAGAGCCTTTAAAAGTGTCAATTGAATGATTATTTGAAAATATGAATTGGTGCTAGGTCCAAGACGTGCACCTAACCGGCTGGGGTGGTCTTCAAAAAAGAAATCAGCTTCTCGTGATTCTTGTCTTAATGAAAAAATGAATGTTGTACAAAGAAACTTGCAATGCTTCCATAGTTTTAAATAATACGTTATATATTTATATAATATTTGAGAACAGAAAAGGCTTGCTAGCATTAGGTAGAATGATTACTTCTATTTACTTATATTTAAGAACTAATAAACAACACTTAACACTGATATTGCACTCATAACATGAAACGACATTTTTAACTGTTAGCTGTTTGATCTGACGTCATCGGTGAATCTTGACCTAGTGGCGTTCGATGGGTGACGCGCTCTTTGTAGCGGTATACTTCTTTGTCGGTAATGTCGCATTCCAACAACGGTACAGTTACGTTCTGATGGTCGGTAAGTTAGATTTCATAAAACAAGGCGCTGTTGAATGTTCAATGCGGCCACATCTTGCCCTCAGCGGCGCAGCCTTGTGGCGAGAAGTAGAAGCGTGGAATGAGGTTGCTTGCGTCTTGAACTGTTGGCGTTATCTGGCGGGGGCGATTTGAAACGCCACATATATACAGCTAATCTCTTCTTCCATCAGATCTGAGCGACAACAGTTTTGCGTTCAATTATTGCACTCGGTGTGCAGTCGTAATTAAACGATGAATAATCGTGTTTAAAAAACTGCTCATATCATTAACACGTATCTATAAGTTACTTATTATAATTTTAACATGTGAACAATAGAACTGTTTTAAATGCTGAATTTGCTTCTAAAATTCACAAGTAATAATAGATTGTATGTCTAGTTGCGAAAATGGGCTTATTACGACTAGATATGTTTAAAAAAAAAAACGAGGTCTGCATACAAATCATAATGCCATTATGTACGAGATAAACATAGTACTTGTTAGAAATATCTGGTTTTTACATTTTAATAACGCTCTATTAGATAATATTGTTTTTGTGATAGACTGTATTTATTTTTTAATTAATAGATATAATTGATTAATTAAGTAATATTTATGTCTTATTGAGTGATTTCATGATATATAAAATTGTAACCGCACATCTTTCTGCGCGAGAACTAAATTTTCGTTTTTCACCAATTCTTCAAGAGACCATATGTGTTTAATATTTGACGGTGAAGAATAGTGCCCGGAAAATTTTTGAAAATTTGGAAAAATAATTTTGGGAAAATTTTTTTTTAACGAATATTTACTTTTTAAGGACACTTTAGAAAAGGATGTTTTCAAGGATGTGGTGGGAGTAACGGGTCGATATGGTGGTGGGACGGGTCTTTTTACACAAATGCCTATAACTTTTTTATTTTTCAAAATTTGAGATTTTTGTAAGAAATCTTTTTTGTTTACGATGAGACGTCTGTCGCTTCTAGCTGTTTAAATTTATAAATTAAAAATTAAAAAAAAAAAAAAAACGACTTTAAACCGATTCCACCATTGCTACTATTTTTTTCTTTTATAGTAAAAAAACTATTATTATCATAATATAAGTGGGTAGATGTGTGTGTGTGTGTGTCCTTTAGATGATTTTTATCGTGACAATAATGTCACTGCATATGGTGATTTACACAGAAAACGCATTCTAGCTATAGTCTATCAATAGTGTGTGTGTGTGTGTGAGTCTAGTCATCATCGTCAGAATTGAAAATTACAGAGTTTTTTTCCTTTTTACTTGTATGTTTCAAGTTGCATGAGCTTATAAAGTAGTGTTTTAATTTCTTCAATAGCCCCACCACAATTGACTCCAAACACCGATAAATTAAACTTGTTTGCTTTAACTAGTGTGTTAGTGAACTCGTTAAATTCATAATAATAATTTTTGTAGAAAAAATATAGCAGCCCGTTTGTGTATCTGTCTTGTTTTTTCTTTGAATTTTCAAATTGAATAAATTGAAGGGACTCGAACCCTGCAGACGTTTCTTTCCATTAAAAGTTCAATGATCTTTCAACTGAGCTATGTAGGCTGTGTGATAGTAATAAAGTACCTTAAACCTTTTCTTTTTCCTCAGTCGGCTTTGAAAGGTGGTGGTGCAGTTGTTTTGAAAGTTGAATAGAAAAAAAAATGAAAGTTGTACAACAACCAATAAAAATTGAAATTTTAAATTTAGATGAAAAAAGTGAAAAGTCATCGAAGATAAAAAAACATGGAATTTTACTTCCCACAAGTGTCAGGTGTATTATTGTTGGACCCTCTAACTGCGGCAAGACCAATGTAATGGTTTCCCTGCTCATTGACACCAACGGACTCAAATTTGAAAATGTCTACGTTTATTCAAACTCTCTACAGCAGTACAAGTATCAACTGCTTGCAGATATTTTAAGCGGTGTTAGCGGAATGGGCTTTTACACTTTTACTGACCGTGAAACTATACTTCATCCCAGCGAGGTCAAGCCCAACTCTGTTTTTATTTTCGACGACGTTGCCTGTGAAAACCAAAGCAATATTCGCGAATATTTTAGCATGGGACGACACGCCAGCGTTGATAGTTTTTACCTGTGTCAGTCGTACAGTAAAATACCTAAACAGTTGGTCAGAGACAATGCGAATCTTATTGTGCTTTTCAAACAGGACGATATGAACTTACGTCACGCGTACGACGACTTTGTGAACACCGATATGTCTTTTCATGATTTTAAAAATCTCTGCGTCGAGTGTTGGGCCGGTGGCAAGTACAATTTTTTCGTAATAGATAAAGACTCGGACATGAACGCCGGTAGATATAGAGTTAATTTCGATAGATTCATAGTAGTGAAACAGCAAGTATAAATATAATTGAAACGCGACCCTTTCAGTTATTACGGTGCTCGTGCTCTTGTCTCTCTCTCTCTCTCTCTCAGTGTTCTGCACAGTGCCGTAGTATTAGTAGCTATGAATAGGAAAAAAAGGAATGAAATTTCAGTTAGAAGACGATTGAGACGAGCCATTAAGTCTGTGCGAAATAAATATAATCTAATAAAATCGGGTGCTTTTGAGCAGAGCAGAGCTGTCGAAGCGCAACTGAAGCCGCTCATTGAACCGCTAAAAAAAGTTCTAATCGATCGAGTGAAAAAAGAGGAGGAGGAGGAAGAAGAAGGCGATGAAAAAAAACACCAACAACGGCATCTTAAGAGAGAATTTAAAACATCAAACAGAGAAGTGCAGCATAGTGATTATGATGAAACTCCACGCAAAGCAAATGATAAAAGTGTTTTGAAGCGTACAATCGACGAACCGCTATTTTCTAGTACGCCAACGACTCGCACCAACACCCCCAACACCACCGCCGCCACCACTCTTTCTGAACTATATTTAAATGAAAAGCCTGCGAGAGAAAAGGACTACACTTACGGTGTTAAATCTATAGATGGAAAATACATGATTGGAGATAAAGAAATAGCCTTTCTTAAGGACTCGGACGATTTTGTCATCGATAGTTACAAGATCGTCGGCACTCTGGGACTTTATGAACTGATTTTCATGAAAAACCCCGAAGAGTATACACAAAAGGATAGAGCAATATACAAGAAGATTTTAGACTATACGCGCGCTCATCTGAAAGCAGACGGTAGGATCAAAAGCAACGTTGGCTACAAATACAAAAACATAATCATGCCGCTGTATGCAAACAAAAATGTCAATACACAAGCAGCAGCAGCAGCAGCACCGCCACAACAGCTAAGCGGAGATGGACTATTTTTTAAAGTGCACAGAAACAAGAAAAAAGAGTACGTGTACTGGAACGATTTGAACGAATTGGTCGGCAGACTCAAATTGCTGTACGCGTCTCAGGAGGCCGGCAACACGTCTCATAGGAACGAAATAGTTTCAATCCTGGAAGAATTGAGAGAGGCAAACGTCATTCAATAAATTGCGTGTTGTTTGCCGCTCAATCGTCAGTGTCCTCTCAACATGCCCGTAGATAAGTTTGGTAGACACAGTCGACGTCGTCAGCAGTGGAAGTTAAACGACGCTCCTTCTGCTGCTAACACTACCGCTCTCGATGTAGGATTTAAAATTGTAGATAATAATTTGGACATCGCTGGCAGAAGATTGATGAACATCGGCGCGGCGAAAAACTCAGAGGACGCTGTTAGTGTAAGTGCTTTGAACGGAATTTTACAAAAAGTGTTGTGGCGCTTTCAAAATGAAACTTTTCCGCTTCTGACAGAGGATTTTTTGAAAAAATATCGCGGGCAGTTAATGCTTCGTCTGTTCAGTCGAGACGCTAAATTAACACAACAAATTTATTATACTTTGGCCGAAGGATTCGTAGAGTATATATTCGGTCGGGAGGTCGACGGCATGGAAATTCTATCTATAAGAACGTCACCTATAGACACGAATATATTTATAAATGATAAATTATACACGACGCTCGAGTCGACTAAAATCAAGACGGGCGATCGCATAAAATTTTTAGCTAGTGCGGCACAAAAAGCGATAAAAATCAAAGACAGAGTGACGCTAGGCGTGGAAATATACTTGAGATATCCGTTGTTACGATAGTAAATTGCTCTCAATGAAAAGCTATAACAGCAACAAAAAAAATAATACTTACAAAGAAATTGATAAATGCAGAAAATGCGATTAGAAAGATCTACAGCATTCTTAGAAAGCAGATGGTGGAAGCGGAATTGTACAAGAGAAAACAGTTTGCTTCATCACCGTTCAATAATTTGCCACCAATAAAAAAGAAAAAAAAACAGAACAAAAGAAACAGAGAAAATTCTACTAGGCAATACAATAATGCGCAACAAGAAGAAGAAAAAAAACTGATGACATTATTGCAAAATACTGATATAAAAAGTGAAAACGATTATGGTGATGATAATTATTATTATTATTATTATGACGATACAGACATTAGTGATCAAGAACAATCTGTGAGTTTTCTCAGCGATCAGGAAACTGTGTATGAAACGATTCCGACGACGACGACGACAACGACTAGAAATCCGCTGTTTGAATATTTCAATAAAAAAAGAAAACCACCACCGGCTGTGGAATCGTCTTCTTCTTCTTCTTCTTTTAGTGAAGCAAAAAAGTTGAAGAGAAAAAGAAACGTGTCCGCGGTTGAACATGTTACGCGCTATCTCGACACAATAATAAACATTCCGTATGCAGATTTGAGACCTCCATATTTCGGTGAGGATTCAACACGTTGCGATGAAAAAAAAGCAGTAGCAGAGTCTACTATAAATACTTCTTATTTTGTCAATGACTCTAGTAAATTGGAACCTATATTAACTAATACAAACTTGAAAGTAGCATCTGTTGTTAAAGAGAGACTGCAGAGTCCCTTTGTAAAAACGTCCTCCTCCACAGAAAAATATTTTTAAATCCGCTATTTTACAATGAAACGCGGCCGTCGTCCCCGAAAGCAAAGTAACCGCACACAAGTCTCCGTGGAAAAAATTAGAATCGTCAACGAGCTGCACAGACCGGCGAGAAAAAACTATCGGCGCAGACGCGTGCTCGTCAAGGGTCTCTACGATCTCTATCAGGCCGATCTTGCCGAAATGATTCCGTACGCCGGCGTGAATGAGAATTACAAGTACATTCTAACCGTAATCGATGCATTTTCAAAGTATGCGTGGACGGTGCCGTTGAAAAGCAAGCGCGGGAAGGAAGTTGCGGACGCAATGTTGAAAATTTTAAAGAAACTCAAAAAGCCACCGCGACACCTGCAAACGGACAACGGAACGGAATTTTACAACGTGAATTTTCAAAATTTAATGAAAAAATATTCCATCAATCACTATTCGACTTTTAGCAATTTAAAGAGCAGCATTGTCGAGCGACTTATAAGAACGTTGAAGGCGCGACTGTGGAAACGCTTCAGCATCGAGGGAAATTATAAATGGCTCAAGATATTGCCGGACATTGTGAGCGAGTACAACAACACCAGACACAGAACGATAAAAATGAAACCCAATGAGGTGAATGCAAAAAATGAAAAGAAATTACTGAAAACTGTCTACTCTAATTTAAAAATAGTAGATGTGAGAAAACAGAAAATACACGCGGGCGATCACGTACGTATCAGCAAGTATAAACACGTGTTTGACAAAGGCTACCTGCCCAATTGGACTACTGAAATTTTTACGGTGTCTAAGGTGAAACTGACCACAAATCCGCGCACTTACGAGCTGGCGGACGCAAACAACATACCAATCAAGGGTGGGTTTTACGAGGAGGAATTACAAAAAGTTCCCGATCACAGCGTCTATTTAGTGGAGAAGGTCTTGAAAACACAAGGCAATAGATTGTACGTCAAGTGGTTGGGCCTTGACGACACTCACAACTCGTGGATACTCAAAAAAGACGTGGTATAGTTTGTTTTTTTTTTTTTGTTTCTTTTACGTTTTTTTTTCTGTTAGAAATATTTTTTTAGAATAAAAAGGAGACGCTGCGCAGTTAGGTATAAAAGATGGTCGTCGTTCATTCCACTAGTGATAACCGCACTGGACGTGGACTCGTCAATACTTTAATCAACAAACTACCGGTCGAATTACACATACCCGGCTATCGTTTCTGCGGACCCGGAACAAAGTTAGAGAAGCGTTTGAACAGAGGCGACGTCGGCGTGAATCCGCTGGACGAAGGTTGCAAAGAGCACGACGTAGCCTACGCAAACACAAAGAATTTAAAAGAACGTCACTTAGCCGATCGCAAACTTCTCGAGACAGCTTGGAGTCGCGTCAAGGCAAAGGACGCTAGTTTAAGCGAAAAGACAGCCGCTTGGCTCACGACAAACGCGATGAAAATTAAAACTAAACTCGACATGGGCAGTAGGAAAAGAAAGAGAGCTTCATCCGCTGCTGCTGTTGCACCAAAACGCATACGCGTCAACAGGCGAGCAAAATCAGCCGGAAGAAGGAGAAGTGTGAAAACTAAAAATTCTACCATGAAGAACAGTCTAATTAAACAAGCACAGCTGGAACTCGATTCGATAAACTCGACGGGTGTAAACAAATATGCGACTGCAGCAGTGAAAGACGATCGAGTGATACCCGTACCTAGAACGGGAGGATTTTTACCGCTAATTCCGCTATTCGCCGGTCTGTCGGCATTGGGAGCTCTGACCGGAGGAGCTGCGAGCGTTGCCAAAACCGTCATAGATGCTAAGGAGGCCAGAGATAAACTTGCTGAAGCGAATCGTCACAACGAAACAATGGAAGCCATAGCCATCGGTAAAAAAGGAAGCGGACTCTACTTGAAACCCTATCGGCGAGGCTATGGTCTTTTTTTAAGACCCTTTCGCACGGCTTCAAAAAACTTTTAAAAATATTGCCGAAACACGCGCTCACCGATGCTGAGATTGAACGATACGCGAATATGTTAAATGTCAAATTTTTCAGAGGCGTGTACATGAGAAACGCGCTGCCAAAAAAACCTAAAAAGAACGAGAGCGTCGTAGTAAATCTGGACGATAGAGACGGTCCCGGAACGCATTGGGTCGCGTACAAAAAAGTTGGCAAAAACGTAAAGTACTTTGACAGTTTCGGCAACTTGCAGCCGCCGAGAGAGTTGGTGGATTATTTGAAAGGTTGCAGCATAGTATATAACTACGAGAGAAGACAAAAATTCAATTCAGTTTTGTGCGGACATCACTGTTTGTCTTTCCTATTGAACAATTAGAGAGAGAGAGAGAAGGACAATGTCGTTCACATTCACCCTGAGCGGAAACGAGTCGGTGTTGAACAGTCCGTTTTATCCGTCGATCGTGCTCGATGAGAATGAAGAATATCAACTGGGACTGATTGAATTTGAGTCGTGGCACTCGATTCCAAACATCGACGAAACCAACAACAAGTTTTTCTACTATGACCCCGACTTTCCGATACTCGACAACAATAGGAAAACAATCGAGATACCTAAGGGAGCGTACGAAATCACAAACATCAACGACTACCTACTCGATGAGTTGAAAAAGGAGAATAGAAACATTCGAATTATGGCAAACAACAACACGTTGAAAACGGAAATAAAGAGCGATGTGATTATAGATATTGGCGCAGAAGGTAGCGTGGGATCTCTGCTAGGTTTCAGCAAGAAGCGCAATATGCTAGAAGCAAACACCGTACACAAATCGGATTTTACGGCTCACATTACAAAAATTAACGCAATCAGAGTAAAGTGTAATATTGTGAGCGGTTCCTATTTAAACGGACAGCCCGAACACACTCTCTTTCAGTTCTATCCGCAAGAGGAGCCGGGCTATAAAATATCCATAACACCGAGCAATGTTATTTATTTGCCCATCAATCGTCGAGTTATAGACTACATTAGCATAACTATTGTCGATCAAGACGATCGTTTAGTGGATTTCAACGGCGAGTCCGTTACTGTGCGATTGCATCTCAAACGTTTGTAAAAAATGGGCGTATATTACGGAGATTATTTTAAAGAGTGTTTGCAAACGTCAACCGGAATCAGTCGAGCGTTGTCCACTGATGAGTCAGTAGCAGCAGCAGCAGCAGCAACAACAACAACAACAACAACAACATCTGAAAAGAAAAGTAGAAAGATAAAATTAAAAGGTTCTGGTCATAAAGGGAGGAAGCGAAATAAAATCAGTAGTGAGAATTTAAATTTTCTAAGATCAATTGGACTTGCATTAAAATAGAAAGGGGAGAAAAAATGCAAGATATTCTAGCCGTTGACTTTCCGATCGTTCTAGACGAAAGTATAGAATCGATTCGCATACATTCGCAAGAGCCCTACAACATCAATCAGTTGAAAAAAAACGATGAAATTCGCATAGCCATTCAAAATCAGGATGCCGTCACGTTTCCTCACGACAGCACGCTCGAAGTGCGCGGTAAATTGACTTACGAGGACGACACAGCTGCTACAACTTCGAGCATCGTTAACAACGGAATAGCGCATCTGTTTGAGGAGATTCGCTATGAATTGTGGGGTATGCAACTCGACTCGACTAAAAATGTAGGCATCTCATCCACCATGGTCGGTTATGTGTTGCACAGTCCCGACGAAGTAAGAGCGCTTTCAAACTGCGGTTGGGATTTGACTACAAACAATGCCAACCTGTTGGATTCGGAAGGGAATTTTAGCGTCAGCATACCTTTGAAATACATTTTGGGTTTTGCACACGATCATAAGCGGGTGATGGTGAACGGTAAACAAGAACTGATATTGATACGTAAAAGAGACGATCATTCGGCAATTTTAACAAAACAAGCTGACGCCGGAACAACTCAAAAAACGGGTAAAATAGAATTAACGTCCATCAAATGGAACGTACCCTACGTCATACCGTCTAATGAAATGAAAATTAAACTGTTGAAGACGGCGAACAAAGATAAAAACATTGTGTTTAGAGCGTGGGATCTGTATGAATTTCCTGCGCTGCCGTTTTCCACAAAACACGTATGGACCGTGACGACTACCAATCAAGTCGAAACGCCGCGTTTGATCATCGTAGGTTTTCAGACGAAACGCGACGGCACTCAACTGAAAGATAGCAGCGTCTTTGATCACTGTAAACTGCGGTCGGCAAAACTCTTTTTAAATTCCGAATCGTATCCCTACGAGCCGCTCACGATGAATTTTGATAAAAACGATTTCAACATCGTCTACGACAAGTATCTGAAGGGTCAGGAGACCTATTTTAATGGAACTAAAAACGCACCTCTTTTCAATAAAAACGACTTCAAAACCATATCGCCGCTCATTGTGTTCGATTGCTCGCGACAACCGGAAGCTATCAAAAAGGGCGTTGTAGATATCAAGTTGATGATTGAATCTCATGAAAATTTCCATGCGAGCACGACAGCCTTCTGTCTGATTATACACGATAAACTATTCACCTACCATCCCCTGCAAAATACCGTCACAAAAATTGTGTAAAAAGGGGAGATTATGACACATAAAATTGGAATATGCGATATTCAATTCGTTGTCGGTAACGAGCATGAATATTTTGCAAAGGAATTGGCGTTTTGCAATTTGTCGAGTGACAATATAAAACAAGTAGTGTTTGAGCCGCCGTACGAGAAACGCTGGCTCGATGAAAAGTATAGAAAACAGAATGCTTACAATAAAAGTAGAATAAACGGTCTCGACTGGAACTATGGCAACATTGAATATCGTGAACTAAATAAACAACTGACAAACATTTTTAAAGGTTCACCTCTAATTTTAGTTAAAGGACTCGAAAAACAAAGATTTCTAAAAAAGAACGGACCTGATTTACTTTATGTAGACTTAGATTCAAACTGTTGTCCCTCGTTGAAAGTTTTGCCGCTGTCACTGTCGTCAATTGATGACAAAATCGAGTGTAATCTGCATGCAAACATGAAATTCGTAAACAATTGCGCATGCATAAATGTACTCAAGCTGCAAAAATATCTAAATGAATAAAACAAAGGCGGTTGCTGTGCAAACATTATGGTGGGGGGAGGGGAGATTCGAATAATGTATATAAGACAAAGTTATTTTTAAATTATTCAGTCTTTAAGGAAAAAACATGCAGAGTGTAAGTAGTGACGAGTGTGGTGGTAGTTATAGTGATGATAATCTTTGGAGTATTGGTTTTGTGCCTGACAAATCATCGACTACCACTCTAGAAGAAATTATCGGCGTAGAGTTGTTCAATCACAGCAGACGTTTTTCAAGTCTCTCTGCAGATAAGAAACAAAAATTAGAAGAATGGGGATTTGGCTTCGATGAAAACAATGTAGTGCAACAAACACCCATCCCCTGGAATGAGGGTATAAGATTTTTAAAAATGGATCCGCGCTACGTGCGATTTGTTTTAGACGATGGACGTATAGTTTTTAAAGCGATTATTAAACATACTTATCATACAAAGTTCTTTTCGCTCGTGGTCAATGATAAAAAAATGTTTGAGCACCTCTACCAAGAAGCGCATTCCAATTTGAAGCGATTGAAACTGTTGCATGCCGGTATGGACTTTCAAAACGACATCTACAATCTTACGCATAAACTGAAACAGAGATTAAGATTTGATGATGATTCAATTTTATTAAAAATTGAGAAGGGAACGACATCAATTTGTACGGCTGCAGACAAGGTTGATATGGATCTTATAAGAAGGGGTCGTAGGATGGAGAGTGGGAGCGATGAGACAATTTTAGACAGCAGCTGTTGAAAAAAAAAAACATAATAAAAATCAATTCACAAGAAAAGCAAGAAATATTCAGTGTAATGCAAGACTTTGTTGCGAGACAACATGACTAATACATTGAATATATTTCGGTTTTACAACTCTGATAACGCAGAGCCGTGTGATGTGAATATCGATTACAACAACATGCAAAAGTTGGTGGATGAGGAGAGAGGTGAAGACATTGTAGAGTTTCCGTTGGTGCGTCAAGAAGAAGAAGAAGAAGACATCGAAACCGAAAATGTTACTACAACTTCATCGACAACTGCAGCAGCAGCAAGTGCAGCGTTGACCTCTGAAACAAAACTCTTGCTGCAAAATGTGTTCTTTATCGACGCAAAGCGAAGTAAATACGTAAACGTCGGTTGGCTACCGCAAAATTTTCACGCGATGCTCGAATTGAGAGACGTGAAAACTACTAGCATTTTTATGGAACAGATCGACTGGTGCGCTCTAATGTTGTTGTGTAATCATATAAACAAGTACTTTAACGAGGACAGTCACAGACGATTCTATTCAGTGATTGGCGGAGACGTGGAAATAAGAGAAGTTTATTTAAAGAAAATAAAACATTTAAAATTTAAAAGATCAACTTCTTATACATCGCTGATATTATCACAAGACGAGTGGGAAAGTCTGTTGGACTTGAAGGACATTGTCTATAGTTTATTGTGTTCGTACGTATACTATTCAAATACAGTGAAATTATATTATAATACGTATTTAGATAAGTGCAAGTCTTTAAATTGTTTACGCTTAAGCGACAGCGATTTCTTTACACCTAACGATATTTTACATACTATTAATTACGAAAGACTCTTCTACGAAATCCCACTAATTTGTAGTGAAAAAATTGCAATTGACTTTAATGGTTGCTATGATTAAAAAAATAAAAAATGTGCATTTTAACGATAAGGTAGAGATTAATTATATGGTTTGTTGGAATTTTGCATATCGCAAAGCACGGGTGGGGATATGGGAACAGATTGCTAGAGATCGCGATCGATTTAAAAGAAGAATAGAAGCAGTCTCTCATATTCTCAGTCCGGTGCTAAAAATTGTCAATTCATCATCGTCCGTCGACTAGAACACAGAGCTATCTCTCTCTCTCCCTCTCTCTATCTATTTTGGTGTATTATAATACAAAATGTGTGAAGCTGGTATTACAGTAATAATAAGGGATAAACACACAAACGAGCTGTTATCCTCCAACTATATCGATTGTACGGATTTAAAGTCGCAAAAAGAAACACTTATATTTGAAGATTTAAAAATTAAAATTATATTTGAAACTGATGAGGATATAGTCATAGATTCAGACGACGACGACGACGACAACGATGACGATGATGATGAAGGTTACGATAACACGTATGATTGTGTAGATGCTGAAATGTTTAGCATTGATAGAGTAAATTAGATTTAAGCAATATTATTAATAATGTATTTTTTTTTTACAATAAATATATTTAAAACGTATTTTACATGTCTTTTTATTAAAAAAAATACCTTGGGGATCTTTTATACTTTCAGAAACTATTTAATAGGTATGTGTGTTGTGAAAAGTGCAGTGTTGAAATGGACGTCGTCGAGCGAACATTAAAAACTTTCGCGCTCACCTTTTGTTGCTATCTCGTTTGCTATGTAGTAATCGAAACAACAGTCGTAGCAAGTCTTATACATTTAAACGACAAGTGCGGGCGGCTCGATAAAGTCCACAGTACTTACACTCGCCTCGTTCATAAGTTTCAAAATGAAAACGTCAACTATGTACTCGATGCGATGAAGCGAGTCAACGAAACGCTCAAAGATTATCGCAAACAAGTCGATCAATCTACCACCTATCTGCTCCGGCTGCTGACGTGGAACGTGCACAGTTTACGAGAGAACATGACTGCAATGGTGGTGAAAGCGTGTACCAATTGCACATCGAATTATTAGAAGAGAGAGAGACCCAATTTATCACATAAAACAACATTATGTCTATATATTTATGAAAAGACAACTTTGTATGTAAGACAATACTTATGTATATTATTAATTATGATTCAATAAAATACTTTTTTAAAAATATCTTCAATGTTTTCATTTTCAAAATAATGACGACCAAAACTTCTTGTTCTTGTTTTTGTTGTTGTTAACCCCCACCAATTTAGAGTCTCTGACGCGGACATGTAAATTTTTGACCAAAATACGTAGAAAAAGAATGTTTCGGCATGAAAATTGTGCAAAAAAGATATTATATACTACAAGTATGTGTCTCGCATATGTGTGTGTGTTTTTGGCGTCTTTTTGGTGTCTCTTTGGTGTCTCTTTGGTGTCTCTTTGGTGTCTCTTTGGTGTCTCTTTGGTGTCTCTTTGGTGTCTCTTTGGTGTCTCTTTGGTGTCTCTTTGGTGTCTGTTTGGTGTCTGTTTGGTGTCTGTTTGGTGTCTCTTTCGTGTCTGTTTGGTGTCTGTTTGGTGTCTGTTTGGTGTCTCTTTGGTGTCTGTCTGCTGTGTGTGTGTGTGTGTGTGTTGGTGTGTGTGTGTGTGTGTATCTCTCTCTGCGTGTGTTGTGAGTGCGGGCGGCGGCGGCGGGTGGCTCGAACCTTTCTTACGTCACGTTTTCAAAGCGGCCATATTTTTATGGAAAAAAAATCAACAACCAGTGAAGTCGGTGGCGGCGGCTTATAGGCGTACGTCCCCCTCCATTTACGCGAAAAGTGGAGGACTAAGACCAAACAGACGTCGCAGACGTAACGACTACCATATTTCAACATGCGAGCAAGTTTTCACAGCAAGTTCTATCTCAAGTCGGAGGAGCTTAACTGGAGGGCCGGAGGGGCACTGCTCTCTCATAAATATACTACTGAAGCCGAGAGGCATTTCAAATATAGGTGCCGATAGGCATTCCCGATATGGTTGCCGATAGGCTATTCAAATATAAGTGCTGATAGGCATTTCAGATGTAGATTCCGATAGGCATTTCAAAAATAGGTACCGATAGGCATTTCAGATATAGTTGCCGATTGGCATTTTAAAAATAGGAGCCGATAGGCATTTCAGATATAGTTGCCGATTGGCATTTCAAAAATAGGTGAAGATAGGCATTTCAGATATAGGTGCCGATAGGCATATCAGATATAGTTGCCGATAGGCATTTCAAATATAGGTGCTGATAGGCATTTCAGATGTAGTTTTCGATAGGCATTTCAAAAATAGGTGCCGATAGGCATTTCAGATATAGGTGCCGATAGGCATTTCAGATATAGTTGCCGATTGGCATTTTAAATAAAGGTGCCGATAGGCATTTCAGATATAGAAGCCGATAGGCATTTCAAATATAGGTACTGATAGGCATTCCAGATATGGTTGCCGATAGGCATTTCAAATATAGGTGCTGATAGGCATTTCAGATGTAGTTTCCGATAGGCATTTCAAAAATTGGTGCCGATAAGCATTTCAGATATAGGTGCCGATAGGCATTACAGATATAGTTGCCGATTGGCATTTTAAAAATAGGTGCCGAAAGGCATTTCAGATATAGAAGCCGATAGGTATTTCAAATATTGGTGTCGATAGGCATTTCAGGTATGGTTGCCGATAGGCATTTCAAATATTGGTGCTGATAGGCATTTCAGTTGTAGTTTCCGATAAACATTTCAAAAATAGGTGCCGATAGGCATTTCAGATATAGGTGCCGATAGGCATTTCAGATATAGTTGCCGATTGGCATTTTAAAAATAGGTGCCGATAGGCATTTCAGATATAGAAGCCGATAGGCATTTCAAATATAGGTGCCGATAGGCATCCCAGATATGGTTGCCGATAGGAATTTCAAATATAGGTGCTGATAGACATTTCAGATGTAGTTTCCGATAGGCATTTCAAAAATAGGTGCCGATAGGCATTTTAGATACAGGTGCCGATAGGCATTTCAGATATAGTTGCCGATTGGCATTTTAAAAATAGGTGTCGATAGGCATTTCAGATATAGAAGCCCATAGGCATTTCAAATATAGGTGATGATAGGCATTCCAGATATGGTTGCCGATAGGCATTTCAAATATAGGTGCTGATAGGCATTCCAGATGTAGTTTCCGATAGGCATTTCAAAAATTGGTGCCGATAGGCATTTCAGATATAGGTGCCGATAGGCATTTCAGATATAGTTACCGATTGGCATTTTAAAAATAGGTGCCGATAGGCATTTCCCATATAGAAGCCGATAGGTATTTCAAATATAGGTGTCGATAGGCATTTCAGATATGGTCGCCGATAGGCATTTCAAATATAGGTGCTGATAGGCATTTTAGATGTAGTTTCCGATAGGCATTTCAAAAATAGGTGCCGATAGGCATTTCAGATATAGGTGCCGATAGGCATTTCAGATATAGTTGCCGATTGGCATTTTAAAAATAGGTTCCGATAGGCATTTCAGATATAGAAGCCGATAGGCATTTCAAATGTAGGTGCCGATAGGCATTCCAGATATGGTTGTCGATAGGCATTTCAAATATAGGTGCTGATAGGCATTTCAGATGTAGTTTCCGATAGGCATTTCAAAAATAGGTGCCGATGGGCATTTCAGATATAGGTACCGATAGGCATTTCAGATATAGTTGCCAATTGGCATTTTAAAAATAAGTGTCGATAGGCATTTCAGATAGAGATGCCGATAGGCATTTTAAATATAGGTGCCGATAGGCATTCCAGATATGGTTGCCGATAGGCATTTCATATATAGGAGCAGATAGACATTTCAGATGTAGTTTCCGAAAGGCATTTCAAAAATAGGTACCGATAGGCATTTCAGATATAGTTGCCGATTGGCATTTTAAAAATAGGTGCCGATAGGCATTTCAGATATAGAAGCCGAGAGGCATTTCAAATATAGGAGCCGATAGGCATTCCCGAT
Source organism: Venustoraphidia nigricollis (assembly GCA_034508555.1). Classification (NCBI taxonomy): domain Eukaryota; kingdom Metazoa; phylum Arthropoda; class Insecta; order Raphidioptera; family Raphidiidae; genus Venustoraphidia; species Venustoraphidia nigricollis. Next base: position 2,564 of record JAVRKA010001066.1, on the reverse strand, counting down.
ATGGTTGCCGATAGGCTATTCAAATATAAGTGCTGATAGGCATTTCAGATGTAGTTTCCGATAGGCATTTCAAAAATAGGTACCGATAGGCATTTCAGATATAGTTGCCGATTGGCATTTTAAAAATAGGAGCCGATAGGCATTTCAGATATAGTTGCCGATTGACATTTCAAAAATAGGTGAAGATAGGCATTTCAGATATAGGTGCCGATAGGCATATCAGATATAGTTGCCGATAGGCATTTCAAATATAGGTGCTGATAGGCATTTCAGATGTAGTTTTCGATAGGCATTTCAAAAATGGGTGCCGATAGGCATTTCAGATATAGGTGCCGATAGGCATTTCAGATATAGTTGCCGATTGGCATTTTAAATAAAGGTGCCGATAGGCATTTCAGATATAGAAGCCGATAGGCATTTCAAATATAGGTACTGATAGGCATTCCAGATATGGTTGCCGATAGGCATTTCAAATATAGGTGCTGATAGGCATTTCAGATGTAGTTTCCGATAGGCATTTCAAAAATTGGTGCCGATAAGCATTTCAGATATAGGTGCCGATAGGCATTACAGATATAGTTGCCGATTGGCATTTTAAAAATAGGTGCCGAAAGGCATTTCAGATATAGAAGCCGATAGGTATTTCAAATATTGGTGTCGATAGGCATTTCAGGTATGGTTGCCGATAGGCATTTCAAATATTGGTGCTGATAGGCATTTCAGATGTAGTTTCCGATAAGCATTTCAAAAATAGGTGCCGATAGGCATTTTAGATATAGGTGCCGATAGGCATTTCAGATATAGTTGCCGATTGGCATTTTAAAAATAGGTGCCGATAGGCATTTCAGATATAGAAGCCGATAGGCATTTCAAATATAGGTGCCGATAGGCATCCCAGATATGGTTGCCGATAGGAATTTCAAATATAGGTGCTGATAGACATTTCAGATGTAGTTTCCGATAGGCATTTCAAAAATAGGTGCCGATAGGCATTTTAGATATAGGTGCCGATAGGCATTTCAGATATAGTTGCCGATTGGCATTTTAAAAATAGGTGTCGATAGGCATTTCAGATATAGAAGCCCATAGGCATTTCAAATATAGGTGATGATAGGCATTCCAGATATGGTTGCCGATAGGCATTTCAAATATAGGTGCTGATAGGCATTCCAGATGTAGTTTCCGATAGGCATTTCAAAAATTGGTGCCGATAGGCATTTCAGATATAGGTGCCGATAGGCATTTCAGATATAGTTACCGATTGGCATTTTAAAAATAGGTGCCGATAGGCATTTCCCATATAGAAGCCGATAGGTATTTCAAATATAGGTGTCGATAGGCATTTCAGATATGGTCGCCGATAGCATTTCAAATATAGGTGCTGATAGGCATTTTAGATGTAGTTTCCGATAGGCATTTCAAAAATAGGTGCCGATAGGCATTTCAGATATAGGTGCCGATAGGCATTTCAGATATAGTTGCCGATTGGCATTTTAAAAATAGGTTCCGATAGGCATTTCAGATATAGAAGCCGATAGGCATTTCAAATGTAGGTGCCGATAGGCATTCCAGATATGGTTGTCGATAGGCATTTCAAATATAGGTGCTGATAGGCATTTCAGATGTAGTTTCCGATAGGCATTTCAAAAATAGGTGCCGATGGGCATTTCAGATATAGGTACCGATAGGCATTTCAGATATAGTTGCCAATTGGCATTTTAAAAATAAGTGTCGATAGGCATTTCAGATAGAGATGCCGATAGGCATTTTAAATATAGGTGCCGATAGGCATTCCAGATATGGTTGCCGATAGGCATTTCATATATAGGTGCAGATAGACATTTCAGATGTAGTTTCCGAAAGGCATTTCAAAAATAGGTACCGATAGGCATTTCAGATATAGTTGCCGATTGGCATTTTAAAAATAGGTGCCGATAGGCATTTCAGATATAGAAGCCGAGAGGCATTTTCAAATATAGGAGCCGATAGGCATTCCCGATATGGTTGCCGATAGGCTATTCAAATATAAGTGCTGATAGGCATTTCAGATGTAGTTTCCGATAGGCATTTCAAAAATAGGTACCGATAGGCATTTCAGATATAGTTGCCGATTGGCATTTTAAAAATAGGAGCCGATAGGCATTTCAGATATAGTTGCCGATTGACATTTCAAAAATAGGTGAAGATAGGCATTTCAGATATAGGTGCCGATAGGCATATCAGATATAGTTGCCGATAGGCATTTCAAATATAGGTGCTGATAGGCATTTCAGATGTAGTTTTCGATAGGCATTTCAAAAATGGGTGCCGATAGGCATTTCAGATATAGGTGCCGATAGGCATTTCAGATATAGTTGCCGATTGGCATTTTAAATAAAGGTGCCGATAGGCATTTCAGATATAGAAGCCGATAGGCATTTCAAATATAGGTACTGATAGGCATTCCAGATATGGTTGCCGATAGGCATTTCAAATATAGGTGCTGATAGGCATTTCAGATGTAGTTTCCGATAGGCATTTCAAAAATTGGTGCCGATAAGCATTTCAGATATAGGTGCCGATAG
>JAVRKA010001065.1:0-28768 GCA_034508555.1 Venustoraphidia nigricollis | reverse complement strand
GTAGCCGATTGGCATTTTAAAAATAGGTGCCGATAGGCATTTTAGATGTAGTTTCCGATAGGCATTTCAAAAATAGGTGCCGATAGGCATTTTAGATTTAGGTGCCGGTAGACATATCAGATATAGTTGCCGATAGGCATTTTAAATATAGGTGCCGATAGGCATTTCAAATATAGGTGTCGATAGGCATTTTAGATATAAATGCCGAAAGGCATTTCAGATATAGGTGCCGATAGGCATTTCTGATGTGGTTGCCGATAGGCATTTCAAATATAGGTGCTGATAGGCATTTCAGATGTAGTTTTCGATAGGCATTTAAAAAATAGGTGCCGATGGGCATTTCAGATATAGGTGCCGATAGGCACTTTAGATATAGTTGCCGATTGGCATTTTAAAAAAAGGTGCCGATAGGCATTTCAGATATAGAAGCCGATAGGCATTTCAAATATAGGTGCCGATAGGCATTCCAGATATGGTTGCCGATAGGCATTTCAAATATAGGTGCTGATAGGCATTTCAGATGTAGTTTCCGATAGGCATTTCAAAAATAGGTGCCGATAAGCATTCCAGATATGGTTGCCGATAGGCATTTCAAATATAGGTGCTGATAGGCATTTTAGATGTAGTTTCCGATAGGCATTTCAAAAATTGATGCCGATAAGCATTTCAGATTTAGGTGCCGGTAGGCATATCAGATATAGTTGCCGATAGGCATTTAAAATATAGGTGCCGATAGGCATTTCAAATATAGGTGTCGATAGGCATTTCAGATATAAATGCCGAAAGGCATTTCAGATATAGGTGCCGATAGGCATTACTGATGTGATTGCCGATAGGCATTTCAAATATAGGTGCTGATAGGCATTTCAGATGTAGTTTTCGATAGGCATTTCAAAAATAGGTGCCGATAGGCATTTCAGATATAGGTGCCGATAGGCACTTTAGATATAGTTGCCGATTGGCATTTTAAAAATAGGTGCCGATAGGCATTTCAGATATAGATGCCGATAGGCATTTCAAATATAGGTGCCGATAGGCATTCCAGATATGGTTGCCGATAGGCATTTCAAAAATTGGTGCCGATAGGCATTTCAGATATAGGTGCCGATAGGCATTTCAGATATAGTTGCCGATTGGCAATCTAAAAATAGGTGCCTATAGGCATTTCAGATATAAGAGCCGATAAGTATTTCAAATATAGGTGTCGATAGGCATTTCAGATATGGTTGCCGATAGGCATTTCAAATATTGGTGCTGATAGGCATTTCAGATGTAGTTTCCGATAGGCATTTCAAAAATAGGTGCCGATAGGCATTTCAGATATAGGTGCCGATAGGCATTACAGATATGGTTGCCGATAGGCATTTCAAATATAGGTGCTGATAGGCATTTTAGATGTAGTTTCCGATAGGCATTTCAAAAATTGATGCCGATAGGCATTTCAGATATAGGTGCCGATAGGCTTTTCAGATATCGTTGCCGATTGGCATTTTAAAAATAGGTGTCGATAGGCATTTCAGATATAGAAGCCGATAGGCATTTCAAATATAGGTGCCGATAGGCATTCCAGATATGGTTGCCGATAGGCATTTTAAATATAGGTGCTGATAGGCATTCCAGATGTAGTTTCTGATAGGCATTTCAAAAATAGGTGCCGATAGGCATTTCAGATATAGGTGCCGATAGGCATTACAGATATGGTTGCCGATAGGCATTTCAAATATAGGTGCTGATAGGCATTTTAGATGTAGTTTCCGATAGGCATTTCAAAAATTGATGCCGATAGGCATTTCAGATATAGGTGCCGATAGGCTTTTCAGATATCGTTGCCGATTGGCATTTTAAAAATAGGTGTCGATAGGCATTTCAGATATAGAAGCCGATAGGCATTTCAAATATAGGTGCCGATAGGCATTCCAGATATGGTTGCCGATAGGCATTTTAAATATAGGTGCTGATAGGCATTCCAGATGTAGTTTCTGATAGGCATTTCAAAAATTGGTGCCGATAGGCATTTCAGATATACGTGCCGATAGGCATTTCAGATATAGTTACCGATTGGCATTTTAAAAATAGGTGCCGATAGGCATTTCAGATATAGAAGCCGATAGGTATTTTAAATATAGGTGTCGATAGGCATTTTAGATATGGTTGCCGATAGGCATTTCAAATATAGGTGCTGATAGGCATTTCAGATGTAGTTTCCGATAGGCATTTCAAAAATAGATACCGATAGGCATTTCAGATATAGGTGCCGATAGGCATTTCAGATATAGTTGCCAATATGCATTTTAAAAATAGGTGTCGATAGGCATTTCAGATATAGAAGCCGATAGGCATTTCAAATATAGGTGCCGATAGGCATTCCAGATATGGTAGCCGATAGGCATTTCAGATATAGTTGCCGATTGGCATTTTAAAAATAGGTGCCGATAGGCATTTCAGGTATAGAAGCCGGTAGGTATTTCAAATATAGGTGTCGATAGGCATTTCAGATATGGTTGCCGATAGGCATTTCAAATATAGGTGCTGATAGGCATTTCAGATGTAGTTTCCGATAGGCATTTCAAAAATAGGTGCCGATAGGCATTTCAGATATAGGTGCCGATAGGCACATCAGTTATAGTTGCCGATTGGCATTTTAAAAATAGGTGCCGATAGGCATTTTAGATGTAGTTTCCGATAGGCATTTCAAAAAGAGGTGCCGATAGGCATTTCAGATATAGGTGCCGATAGGCATATCAGATATAGTTGCCGAAAGGCATTTAAAATATAGGTGCCGATAGGCATTTTAAATATAGGTGTCGATAGGCATTTCAGATATAAATGCCGAAAGGCATTTCAGATATAGGTGCCGATAGGCATTTCTGATGTGGTTGCCGATAGGCATTTCAAATATAGGTGCTGATAGGCATTTCAGATGTAGTTTTCGATAGGCATTTCAAAAATAGGTGCCGATAGGCATTTCAGATATAGGTGCCGATAAGCACTTCAGATATAGTTGCCGATTGGCATTTTAAAAATAAGTGCCGATAGGCATTTCAGATATAGAAGCCGATAGGCATTTCAAATATAGGTGCCGATAGGCATTCCAGATATGGTTGCCGATAGGCATTTCAAATATAGGTGCTGATAGGCATTTCAGATGTAGTTTCCGATAGGCATTTCAAAAATTGGTGCCGATAGGCATTTCAGATATAGGTGCCGATAGGCATTTCAGATATAGTTGCTGATTGGCATTTTAAAAATAGGTGCCGATAGGCATTTCAGATATAGAAGCCGATAGGTATTTCAAATATAGGTGTCGATAGGCATTTCAGATATGGTTGCCGATAGGCATTTCAAATATAGGTGCTGAGAGGCATTTCAGATGTAGTTTCCGATAGGCATTTCAGATATAGTTGCCGATTGGCATTTTAAAAATAGGTGTCGATAGGCATTTCAGATATAAAAGCCGATAGGCATTTCAAATATAGGTGCCGATAGGCATTCCAGATATGGTTGCCGATAGGCATTTCAAATATAGGTGCTGATAGGCATTCCAGATGTAGTTTCCGATAGGCATTTCAAAAATTGGTGCCTATAGGCATTTCAGATAGAGGTGCCGATAGGCATTTCAGATATAGTTACCGATTGGCATTTTAAAATAGGTGCCGATAGGCATTCCAGATATAGAAGCCGATAGGCATTTCAAATATAGGTGCCGATAGGCAGTCCAGATATGTTTGCCGATAGGCATTTCAAATATAGGTGCTGATAGGCATTTCAGATGTAGTTTCCGATAGGCATTTCAAAAATAGGTGCCGATAGGCATTCCAGATATGGTTGCCGATAGGCATTTCAAATATAGGTGCTGATAGGCATTTTAGATATAGTTTCCGATAGGCATTTCAAAAATTGATGCCGATAGGCATTTCAGATATAGGTGCCGATAGGCATTTCAGATATAGTTGCCGATTGGCATTTTAAAAACAGGTGCCGATAGGCATTTCAGATATAGAAGCCGATAGGTATTTCAAATATAGGTGTCGATAGGCATTTCAAATATTGTTGCCGATAGGCATTTCAAATATAGGAGCAGATAGGCATTTCAGATGTAGTTTCCGAAAGGCATTTCAAAAATAGGTGCCGATAGGCATTTCAGATATAGGTGCCGATAGGCATTTCAGATATAGTTGCCGATTGGCATTTTAAAAATAGGTGCCGATAGGCATTTTAGATGTAGTTTCCGATAGGCATTTCAAAAATAGGTGCCGATAGGCATTTCAGATTTAGGTGCCGGTAGGCATATCAGATATAAATGCCGAAAGGCATTTCAGATATAGGTGCCGATAGGCATTTCTGATGTGGTTGCCGATAGGCATTTCAAATATAGGTGCTGATAGGCATTTCAGAAGTAGTTTTCGATAGGCATTTCAAAATTAGGTGCCGATAGGCATTTCAGATATAGATGCCGATAGGCACTTTAGATATAATTCCGGATTAGCATTTTAAAAATAGTTGCCGATAGGCATTTCAGATATAGTAGCCGATAGGCATTTCAAATATAGGTGCCGATAGGCATTTCAGATAAAGTTTCCGATAGGCATTTCAAAAATTGGTGCCGATAGGCATTTCAGATATTGGCGCCGATAGGCATTTCGGATATACTTGCCGATTGGCATTTTAAAAATAGGTGCCTATAGGCATTTCAGATATAGAAGCCGATAAGTATTTCAAATATAGGTGTCGATTGGCATTTCAGATATGGTTGCCGATAGGCATTTCAAATATTGGTGCTGATAGGCATTTCAGATGTAGTTTCCGATAGGCATTTCAATAATAGGTGCCGATAGGCATTTCAGATATAGGTGTTGATAGGCATTACAGATATGGTTGCCGATAGGCATTTCAAATATAGGTGCTGATAGGCATTTTAGATGTAGTTTCCGATAGGCATTTCAAAAATTGATGCCGATAGGCATTTCAGATATAGGTGCCGATAGGCATTTCAGATATTGTTGCCGATTGGCATTTTCAAAATAGGTGTCGATAGGCATTTTAGATATAGAAGCCGATAGGCATTTCAAATATAGGTGCCGATAGGCATTCCAGATATGGTTGCCGATAGGCATTTTAAATATAGGTGCTGATAGGCATTCCGGATGTAGTTTCCGATAGGCATTTCAAAAATTGGTGCCGATAGGCATTTCAGATATAGGTGCCGATAGGAATTTCAGATATAGTTACCGATTGGCATTTTAAAAATAGGTGCCGATAGGCATTTCAGATATAGAAGCCGATAGGTATTTCAAATATAGGTGTCGATAGGCATTTTAGATATGGTTGCCGATAGGCATTTCAAATATAGGTGCTGATACGCATTTCAGATGTAGTTTCCGATAGGCATTTCAAAAATAGGTACCGATAGGCATTTCAGATATAGGTGCCGATAGGCATTTCAGATATAGTTGCCAATTGGCATTTTAAAAATAGGTGTCGATAGGCATATCAGATATAGAAGCCGATAGGCATTTCAAATATAGGTGCCGATAGGCATTCCAGATATCGTTGCCGATAGGCATTTCAAATATAGGTGCTGATAGGCATTTCAGATGTAGTTTTCGATAGGCATTTCAAAAATTGGTGCCGATAGGCATTTCAGATATAGGTGCCGATAGGCATTTCAGATATAGTTGCCGATTGGCATTTTAAAAATAGGTGCCGATAGGCATTTTAGGTATAGAAGCCGATAGGTATTTCAAATATAGGTGTCGATAGGCATTTCAGATATGGTTGCCGATAGGCATTTCAAATATAGGTGCTGATAGGCATTTCAGATGTAGTTTCCGATAGGCATTTCAAAAATAGGTGCCGATAGGCATTTCAGATATAGGTGCCGATAGGCACATCAGTTATAGTTGCCGATTAGCATTTTAAAAATAGGTGCCGATAGGCATTTCAGATATAGAAGCCGATAGGCATTTCAAATATAGGTGCCGATAGGCAGTCCAGATATGGTTGCCGATAGGCATTTCAAATATAGGTGCTGATAGGCATTTCAGATGTAGTTTCCGATAGGCATTTCAAAAATAGGTGCCGATATTCATTCCAGATATGGTTGCCGATAGTCATTTCAAATATAGGTGCTGATAGGCATTTTTGATGTAGTTTCCGATAGGCATTTCAAAAATTGATGCCGATAGGCATTTTAGATATAGGTGCCGATAGGCATTTCAGATATAGAAGCCGATAAGTGTTTCAAATATAGGTGTCGATAGGCATTTCAAATATTGTTGCCGATAGGCATTTCAAATATAGGAGCAGATAGGCATTTCAGATGTAGTTTCCGAAAGGCATTTCAAAAATAGGTGCCGATAGGCATTTCAGATATAGGTGCCGATAGGCATTTCGGATATAGTTGCCGATTGGCATTTTAAAAATAGGTGCCGATAGGCATTTCAGATATAGAAGCCGATAGGCATTTCAAATATAGGTGCCGATAAGCATTCCAGATATAGGCGCCGATAGGCATTTCAGATATAGTTGCCGATAGGCATTTTAAAAATAGGTTCCTATAGGCATTTCATATATAGAAGCCGATAAGTATTTCAAATATAGGTGTCGATAGGCATTTCAGATATGGTTGCCGATAGGCATTTCTAATATTGGTGCTGATAGGCATTGCAGATGTAGTTTCCGATAGGCATTTCAAAAATAGGTGCCGATAGACATTTCAGATATAGGTGCCGATAGGCATTACAGATATGGTTGCCGATAGGCATTTCAAATATAGGTGCTGATAGGCATTTTAGATGTAGTTTCCAATAGGCATTTCAAAAATTGATGCCGATAGGCATTTTAGATATAGGTGCCGATAGGCATTTCAGATATCGTTGCCGATTGGCATTTTAAAAATAGGTGTCGATAGGCATTTCAGATATAGAAGCCGATAGGCATTTCAAATATAGGTGCCGATAGGCATTCTAGATATGGTTGCCGATAGGCATTTTAAATATAGGTGCTGATAGGCATTCCAGATGTAGTTACCGATAGGCATTTCAAAAATTGGTGCCGATAGGCATTTCAGATATAGGTGCCGATAGGAATTTCAGATATAGTTACCGATTGGCATTTTAAAAATAGGTGCCAATAGGCATTTCAGATATAGAAGCCGATAGGTATTTCAAATATAGGTGTCGATAGGCATTTTAGATATGGTTGCCGATAGGCATTTCAAATATAGGTGCTGATAGGCATTTCAGATGTAGTTTCCGATAGGCATTTCAAAAATAGGTACCGATAGGCATTTCAGATATAGGTGCCGATAGGCATTTCAGATATAGTTGCCAATTGGCATTTTAAAAATAGGTGTCGATGGGCATTTCAGATATAGAAGCCGATAGGCATTTCAAATATAGGTGCCGATAGGCATTTCAGATATGCTTGCCGATAGGCATTTCAAATATAGGTGCTGATAGGCATTTCAGATGTAGTTTCCGATAGGCATTTCAAAAATTGGTGCCGATAGGCATTTCAGATATAGGTGCCGATAGGCACATCAGTTATAGTTGCCGATTGGCATTTTAAAAATAGGTGCCGATAGGCATTTTAGATGTAGTTTCCGATAGGCATTTCAAAAATAGGTGCCGATAGGCATTTCAGATATAGGTGCCGATAGGCATATCAGATATAGTTGCCGATAGACATTTAAAATATAGGTGCCGATAGGCATTTCAAATATAGGTGTCGATAGGCATTTCAGATATAAATGCCGAAAGGCATTTCAGATATAGGTGCCGATAGGCATTTCTGATGTGGTTGCCGATAGGCATTTCAAATATAGGTGCTGATAGGCATTTCAGATGTAGTTTTTGATAGGCATTTCAAAAATAGGTGCCGATAGGCATTTCAGATATAGGTGCCGATAAGCACTTCAGATATAGTTGCCGATTGGCATTTTAAAAATAAGTGCCGATAGGCGTTTCAGATATAGAAGCCGATAGGCATTTCAAATATAGGTGCCGATAGGCATTCCAGATATGGTTGCCGATAGGCATTTCAAATATAGGTGCTTATAGGCATTTCAGATGTAGTTTCCGATAGGCATTTCAAAAATAGGTGCCGATAGGCATTTCAGATATAGGTGCCGATAGGCATTTCAGATATAGTTGCCGATTGGCATTTTAAAAATAGGTGCCGATAGGCATTTCAGATATAGAAGCCGATAGGCATTTCAAATATAGGTGCCGATAAGCATTCTAGATATGGTTGCCGATAGGCATTTCAAATATAGGTGCTGATAGGCATTTCAGATGTAGTTCCCGATAGGCATTTCAAAAATTGGTGCCGATAGGCATTTCAGATATAGGTGCCGATAGGCATTTAAGATATAGTTGCTGATTGGCATTTTAAAAATAGGTGCCGATAGGCATTTCAAATATAGAAGCCGATAGGTATTTCAAATATAGGTGTCGATAGGCATTTCAGATATGGTTGCCGATAGGACTTTCAAATATAGGTGCTGAGAGGCATTTCAGATGTAGTTTCCGATAGGCATTTCAAAAATAGGTGCCGATAGGCATTTCAGATATAGGTGCCGATAGGCATTTCAGATATAGTTGCCGATTGGCATTTTAAAAATAGGTGTCGATAGGCATTTCAGATATAAAAGCCGATAGGCATTTCAAATATAGGTGCCGATAGGCATTCCAGATATGGTTGCCAATAGGCATTTCAAATATAGGTGCTGATAGGCATTCCAGATGTAGTTTCCGATAGGCATTTCAAAAATTGGTGCCTATAGGCATTTCAGATATAGGTGCCGATAGGCATTTCAGATATAGTTACCGATTGGCATTTTAAAAATAGGTGCCGATAGGCATTTCAGATATAGAAGCCGATAGGAATTTCAAATATAGGTGTCGATAGGCATTTCAGATATGATGCCGATAGGCATTTCGAATATAGGTGCTGATAGGCATTTCAGATGTAGTTTCCGATAGGCATTTCAAAAATAGGTGCCGATAGGCATTTCAGATATAGGTGCCGATAGGCATTTCAGATATAGTTGCCGATTGTCATTTTAAAAATAGGTGCCGATAGGCATCTGAAATGCCTATCGGCACCTATTTTTATATATAGGCATTTCAGAAAATGCCAATCGGCAACTATATCTAAAGTGCCTATCGGCACCTATATCTGAAATGCCTATCGGCACCTATTTTTGAAATGCCTATCGAAAACTACATCTGAAATGCCTATCAGCACCTATATTTGAAATGCCTATCGGCAACCACATCAGAAATGCCTATCGGCACCTATATCTGAAATGCCTTTCGGCATTTATATCTGAAATGCCTATCGACACCTATATTTGAAATGCCTATCGGCACCTATATTTTAAATGCCTATCGGCAACTATATCTGATATGCCTACCGGCATCTAAATCTGAAATGCCTATCGGCACCTATTTTTGAAATGCCTATCGGAAACTACATCTAAAATGCCTATCTGCTCCTATATTTGAAATGCCTATCGGCAACAATATTGGAAATGCCTATCGACCCCTATATTTGAAATACCTATCGGCTTCTATATCTGAAATGCCTATCGGCACCTGTTTTTAAAATGCCAATCGGCAACTATATCTGAAATGCCTATCGGCACCTATATCTAAAATGCCTATCGGCATCAATTTTTGAAATGCCTATCGGAAACTACATCTAAAATGCCTATCAGCACCTATATTTGAAATGCCTATCGGCAACCATATCTGGAATGCCTATCGGCACCTATTTTTGATATGCCTATCGGAAACTACATCTGAAATGCCTATCAGCACCTATATTTGAAATGCCTATCGGCAACCATATCTGGACTGCCTCTCGGCACCTATATTTGAAATGCCTATCGGCTTCTAAATCTGAAATGCCTATCGGCACCTATTTTTAAAATGCCAATCGGCAACTATATCTGAAATGCCTATCGGCACCTATATCTGAAATGCCTATAGGCACCAATTTTTGAAATGCCTATCGGAAACTACATCTGGAATGCCTATCAGCACCTTTATTTGAAATGCCTATCGGCAACCATATCTGAAATGCCTATCGACACCTATATTTGAAATACCTATCGGCTTCTATATCTGAAATGCCTATCGGCACCTGTTTTTAAAATGCCAATCGGCAACTATATCTGAAATGCCTATCGGCACCTATATCTGAGATGCCTATAGGCACCAATTTTTGAAATGCCTATCGGAAACTACATCTGGAATGCCTATCAGCACCTATATTTGAAATGCCTATCGGCAACCATATCTGAAATGCCTATCGACACCTATATTTGAAATACCTATCGGCTTCTATATCTGAAATGCCTATCGGCACCTATTTTTAAAATGCCAATCAGCAACTATATCTTAAATGCCTATCGGCACCTATATCTGAAATGCCTATCGGCACCAATTTTTTAAATGCCTATCGGAAACTACATCTGAAATGCCTATCAGCACCTATATTTGAAATGCCTATCGGCAAACATATCTGGAATGCTTATCGGCACCTATATTTGAAATGCCTATCGGCTTCTATATCTGAAATGCCTTTCGGCACCTATTTTTAAAATGCCAATCGGCAACTATATCTGAAATGCCTATCGGCACCAATTTTTGAAATGCCTATCGGAAACTACATCTGAAATGCCTATCAGCACCTATATTTGAAATGCCTATCGGCAACCATATCTGGAATGCCTATCGGCACCTATATTTGAAATGCCTATCGGCTTTTATATCTGAAATGCCTATCGACACCTATTTTTAAAATGCCAATTGGCAACTATACCTGAAATGCCTATCGGCACCTATATCTGAAATGCCTATCGGCTTCTATATCTGAAATGCCTATCGACACCTATTTTTAAAATGCCAATCGGCAACGATATCTGAAATGCCTATCGGCACCTATATCTGAAATGCCTATCGGCATCAATTTATGAAATGCCTATCGGAAACTACATCTAAAATGCCTATCAGCACCTATATTTGAAATGCCTATCGGCAACCATATCTGTAATGCCAATAGGCACCTATATCTGAAATGCCTATCGGCACCTATTTTTGAAATGCCTATCGGAAACTACATCTGAAATGCCTATAAGCACCAATATTTGAAATGCCTATCGGCAACCATATCTGAAATGCCTATCGACACCTATATTTGAAATACTTATCGGCTTCTATATCTGAAATGCCTATGGGCCCCTATTTTTAAAATGCTAATCGGCAACTATATCTGAAATGCCTATCGGCGCCTATATCTGAAATGCCTATCGGCACCAATTTTTGAAATGCCTATCGGAAACTACATCTGAAATGCCTATCAGCACCTATATTTGAAATGCCTATCAGCAACCACATCTGGAATGCCTATCGGCACCTATATTTGAAATGCTTATCGGCTTCTATATCTGAAATGCCTATCGGCACCTATTTTTAAAATGCCAATCGGCAACTATAACTAAAGTGCTTATCGGCACCTATATCTGAAATGCCTATCGGCACTTATTTTTGAAATGCCTATTGAAAACTACATCTGAAATGCCTATCAGCACCTATATTTGAAATGCCTATCGACAACCACATCAGAAATGCCTATCGGCACCTATATCTGAAATGCCTTTCGGCATTTATATCTGAAATGCCTATCGACACCTATATTTGAAATGCCTATCGGCACCTATATTTTAAATGCCTATCGGCAACTATATCTGATATGCCTAACGGCACCTAAATCTGAAATGCCTATCGGCACCTATTTTTTAAATGCCTATCGGAAACTACATCTAAAATGATTATCGGCACCTATTTTTTAAATGCCAATCGGCAACTATATCTGAAATGCCTATCGGCACCTATATCTGTAATGCCTATCGGCACCTATTTTTGAAATGCCTTTCGGAAACTACATCTGAAATGCCTATCTGCTCCTATATTTGAAATGCCTATCGGCAACAATATTTGAAATGCCTATCGACACCTATATTTGAAATACCTATCGGCTTCTATATCTGAAATGCCTATCGGCACCTGTTTTTAAAATGCCATTCGGCAACTATATCTGAAATGCCCATCGGCACCTATATCTGAAATGCCTATCGGCATCAATTTTTGAAATGCCTATCGGAAACTACATCTAAAATACCTATCAGCACCTATATTTGAAATGCCTATCGGCAACCATATCTGGAATGCCTATCGGCACCTATTTTTGAAATGCCTATCGGAAACTACATCTGAAATGCCTATCAGCACCTATATTTGAAATGCCTATCGGCAAACATATCTGGACTGCCTATCGGCACCTATATTTGAAATGCCTATCGGCTTCTATATCTGAAATGCCTATCGGCACCTATTTTTAAAATGCCAATCAGCAACTATATCTGAAATGCCTAACGGCACCTATATCTGAAATGCCTTCCGGCACCTATTTTTGAAATGCCTATCGGAAACTACATCTGAAATGCCTATCAGCACCTATATTTGAAATGCCTATCGGCAACCAT
Organism: Venustoraphidia nigricollis; assembly: GCA_034508555.1. Classification (NCBI taxonomy): domain Eukaryota; kingdom Metazoa; phylum Arthropoda; class Insecta; order Raphidioptera; family Raphidiidae; genus Venustoraphidia; species Venustoraphidia nigricollis. The sequence goes on along the minus strand of JAVRKA010001065.1, from coordinate 16,215 downwards.
ATCTGAAATGCCTATCGACACCTATATTTGAAATACCTATCGGCTTCTATATCTGAAATGCCTATCGGCACCTATTTTTAAAATGCCAATCGGTAACTATATCTGAAATGCCTATCAGCACCTATATCTGAAATGCCTATAGGCACCAATTTTTGAAATGCCTATCGGAAACTACATCTGGAATGCCTATCAGCACCTATATTTGAAATGCCTATCGGCAACCATATCTGGAATGCCTATCGGCACCTATATTTGAAATGCCTATCGGCTTTTATATCTGAAATGCCTATCGACAACTATTTTTAAAATGCCAATCGGCAACAATATCTGAAATGCCTATCGGCACCCATATCTGAAATGCCTATCGGCACCTATTTTTGAAATGCCTATCTGAAACTACATCTGAAATGCCTTACAGCACCTATATTTGAAATGCCTATCGGCAACCATATCTGAAATGCCTATCGACACCTATATTTGAAATACCTATCGGCTTCTATAACTAAAATGCCTATCGGCACCTATTTTTAAAATGCCAATTAGCAACTATATCTGAAATGCCTATCGGCACCTATATCTGAAATGCCTATCGGCACCAATTTTTGAAATGCCTATCGGAAACTACATCTGAAATGCCTATCAGCACCTATATTTGAAATGCCTATCGGCAACCATATCTGGAATGCTTATCGGCACCTATATTTGAAATGCCTATCGGCTTCTATATCTGAAATGCCTCTCAGCACCTATTTTTAAAATGCCAATCGGCAACTATATCTTAAATGCCTATCGGCACCTATATCTGAAATGCCTATCGGCACCTATTTTTGAAATGCCTATCGGAAACTACATCTGAAATGCCTATCAGCACCTATATTTGAAATGCCTATCGGCAACCATATCTGGAATGCCTATCGGCACCTATATTTGAAATGCCTATCGGCTTCTATATCTGAAATGCCTATCGGTACTTATTTTTAAAATGCCAATCGGCAACTATATCTGAAGTGCTTATCGGCACCTATATCTGAAATGCCTATCGGCACCTATTTTTGAAATGCCTATCGAAAACTACATCTGAAATGCCTATCAGCACCTATATTTGAAATGCCTATCGGCAACCACATCAGAAATGCCTATCGGCACCTATATCTGAAATGCCTTTCGGCATTTATATCTGAAATGCCTATCGTCACCTATATTTGAAATGGCTATCGGACCTATATTTTAAATGCCTATCGGCAACTATATCTGATATGCCTATCGGCACCTATATCTGAAATGCCTATCGGCACCAATTTTTGAAATGCCTATCGGAAACTACATCTAAAATGCCTATCGGCACCTATTTTTAAAATGCCAATCGGCAACTATAACTGATGTGCCTATCGGCACCTATATCTGAAATGCCTATCGGCACCTATTTTTGAAATGCCTATCGGAAACTACATCTGAAATGCCTGTCAGCACCTATATTTGAAATGCCTATCGGCAACCATATCTGAAATGCCTATCGACACCTATATTTGAAATACCTATCGGCTTCTATACCTGAAATGCCTATCGGCACCTATTTTTAAAATGCCAATCGGCAACTATATCTGAAATGCCTATCGGCACCTATATCTGAAATGCCTATCGGCACCAATTTTTGAAATGCCTATCGGAAACTACAACTGAAATGCCTATCAGCACCTATATTTGAAATGCCTATCGGCAACCATATCTGGAATGCCTATCGGCACCTATATTTGAAATGCCTATCGGCTTCTATATCTGAAATGCCTATCGACACCTATTTTTAAAATGCCAATCGGCAAAGATATCTGAAATGCCTATCGGCACCTATATCTGAAATGCCTATCGGCATCAATTTTTGAAATGCCTATCGGAAACTACATCTAAAATGCTTATCAGCACGTATATTTGAAATGCCAATCGGCAACCATATCTGTAATGCCTATCGGCACCTATATCTGAAATGCCTATCGGCACTTATTTTTGAAATGCCTATCGGAAACTACATCTGAAATGCCTATCAGCACCAATATTTGAAATGCCTATCGGCAACCATATCTGAAATGCCTATCGACACCTATATTTGAAATACTTATCGGCTTCTATATCTGAAATGCCTATAGGCACCTATTTTTAAAATGCCAATCGGCAACTATATCTGAAATGCCTATCGGCACCTATATCTGAAATGCCTATCGGTACCTATTTTTGAAAAGCCTATCGGAAACTACATCTGAAATGCCTATCAGCACATATATTTGAAATGCCTATAGGCAACCATATCTAAAATGCCTATCGACACCTATATTTGAAATACCTATCGGCTTCTATATCTGAAATGCCTATCGGCACCTATTTTTAAAACGCCAATCTGAAACTATATCTGAAATGCCTATCGGCACCTATATCTGAAATGCCTATCGGCACCAATTTTTGAAATGCCTATCGCAAACTACATCTGGAATGCCTATCAGCACCTATATTTAAAATGCCTATCGGCAACCATATTTGGAATGCCTATCGGCACCTATATTTGAAATGCCTATCGGCTTCTATATCTGAAATGCCTATCGATTCCTATTTTTAAAATGCCAATCGGCAACGATATCTGAAATGCCTATTGGCACCTATATCTGAAATGCCTATCGACATCAATTTTTGAAATGCCTATCGGAAACTACATCTAAAGTGCCTATCAGCACCTATATTTGAAATGCCTATCGGCAACCATATCTGTAATGCCTATCGGCACTTATATCTGAAATGCCTATCGGCACCTATTTTTGAAATGCCTATCGGAAACTACATCTGAAATGCCTATCAGCACCAATATTTGAAATGCCTATCGGCAACCATTTCTGAAATGCCTATCGACACCTATATTTGAAATATTATCGGCTTCTATATCTGAAACGCCTATAGGCACCTATTTTTAAAATGCCAATCGGCAACTATATCTGAAATGCCTATCGGCGCCTATATCTGAAATGCCTATCGGCACCAATTTTTGAAATGCCTATCGGAAACTACATCTGAAATGCCTATCAGCACCTATATTTGAAATGCCTATCAGCAACCATATCTGGAATGCCTATCGGCACCTATATTTGAAATGCCTATCGGCTTCTATATCTGAAATGCCTATCGGCACCTATTTTTAAAATGCCAATCGGCAACTATATCTAAAGTGCCTATCGGCACCTATATCTGAAATGCCTATCGGCAACTATTTTTGAAATGCCTATCGAAAACTACATCTGAAATGCCTATCAGCACCTATATTTGAAATGCCTATCGGCAACCACATCAGAAATGCCTATCGGCACCTATATCTGAAATGCCTTTCGGATTTATATCTGAAATGCCTATCGACACCTATATTTGAAATGCCTATCGGCACCTATATTTTAAATGCCTATCGGCAACTATATCTGATATGCCTACCGGAACCTAAATCTGAAATGCCTATCGGCACCTATTTTTGAAATGCCTATCGGAAACTACATCTAAAATGCCTATCGGCACCTATTTTTAAAATGCCAATCGGCAACTATATCTGAAATGCCTATCGGCACCTATATTTGAAATGCCTATCGGCAACCATATCTGGAATGCTTATCGGCACCTATATTTGAAATGCCTATCGGCTTCTATATCTGAAATGCCTATTGGCACTTATTTTTAAAATGCCAATCGGCAACTATATCCGAAATGCCTATCGGCACCTATATCTGAAATGCCTATCGGCACCTATTTTTGAAATGCCTATCGGAAACTACATCTGAAATGCCTATCAGCACCTATATTTGAAATGCCTATCGGCAACCATATCTGGAATGCCTATCGGCACCTATATTTGAAATGCCTATCGGCTTTTATATCTGAAATGCCTATCGGCACTTATTTTTAAAATGCCAATCGGCAACTATATCTGAAGTGCTTATCGGCACCTATATCTGAAATGTCTATCGGCACCTATTTTTGAAATGCCTATCGAAAACTACATCTGAAATGCCTATCAGCACCTATATTTGAAATGCCTATCGGCAACCACATCAGAAATGTATATCGGCACCTATGTCTGAAATGCCTTTCGGCATTTATATCTGAAATGCCTATCGACACCTATATTTGAAATGCCTATCGGCACCTATATTTTAAATGCCTATCGGCAACTATATCTGATATGCCTATCGGCACCTATATCTGAAATGCCTATCGGCACCTATTTTTGAAATGCCTATTGCAAACTACATCTAAAATGCCTATCGGCACCTATTTTTAAAATGCCAATTGGCAACTATAACTGATGTGCCTATCGGCACCTATATCTGAAATGCCTATCGGCACCTATTTTTGAAATGCCTATCGGAAACTACATCTGAAATGCCTATCAGCACCTATATTTGAAATGCCTATCGGCAACCATATCTGAAATGCCTATCGACACCTATATTTGAAATACCTATCGGCTTCTATACCTGAAATGCCTATCGGCACCTATTTTTAAAATGCCAATCGGCAACTATATCTGAAATGCCTATCGGCACCTATATCTGAAATGCCAATCGGCACCAATTTTTGAAATGCCTATCGGAAACTACATCTGAAATGCCTATCAGCACCTATATTTGAAATGCCTATCGGCAACCATATCTGGAATGCCTATCGGCACCTATATTTGAAATGCCTATCGGCTTCTATATCTGAAATGCCTATCGACAATTATTTTTAAAATGCCAATTGGCAACTATATCTGAAATGACTATCGGCACCTATATCTGAAATGCCTATCGGTACCTATTTTTGAAATGCCTATCGGAAACTACATCTGAAATGCCTATCAGCACCTATATTTAAAATGCCTATCGGCAACCATATCTAAAATGCCTATCGACACCTATATTTGAAATACCTATCGGCTTCTATATCTGAAATGCCTATCGGCACCTATTTTTAAAATGCCAATCGGTAACTATATCTGAAATGCCTATCGGCACCTATTTTTGAAATGCCTATCGGCTTCTATATCTGAAATGCCTATCGACACCTATTTTTAAAATGCCAATCGGCAACGATATCTGAAATGCCTATCGGCACCTATATCTGAAATGCCTATCGGCATCAATTTTTGAAATGCCTATCAAAAACTACATCTAAAATGCCTATCAGCACCTATATTTGAAATGCCTATCGGCAACCATATCTGTAATGCCTATCGGCACCTATATCTGAAATGCCTATCGGCACCTATTTTTGAAATGCCTATCGGAAACTACATCTGAAATGCCTAAATGCACCAATATTTGAAATGCCTATCGGCAACCATATCTGAAATGCCTATCGACACCTATATTTGAAATACTTATCGGCTTCTATATCTGAAATGCCTATAGGCACCTATTTTAAAAATGCCAATCGGCAACTATATCTGAAATGCCTATCGGCGCCTATATCTGAAATGCCTATCGGCACCAATTTTTGAAATGCCTATCAGAAACTACATCTGAAATGCCTATCAGCACCTATATCTGAAATGCCTATCGGCACCAATTTTTGAAATGCCTATCGGAAACTACATCTGAAATGCCTATCAGCACCCGGTATTTGAAATGCCTATCGGCAACCATATCTAGAATGCCTATCGGCACCTATATTTGAAATGCCTATCGGCTTCTATATCTTAAATGCCTATCGGCACCTATTTTAAAAATGCCCATCGGCAACTATATCTAAAGTGCCTATCGGCACCTATATCTGAAATGCCTTTCGGCACCTATTTTTGAAATGCCTATCGAAAACTACATCTGAAATGCCTATCAGCACCTATATTTGAAATGCCTATCGGCAACCTCATCAGAAATGCCTATCGGCACCTATATCTGAAATGCCTTTCGGCATTTATATCTGAAATGCCTATCGACACCTATATTTGAAATGCCTATCGGCACCTATATTTTAAATGCCTATCGGCAACTATATCTGATATGCCTACCGGCACTTAAATCTGAAATGCCTATCGGCACCTATTTTTGAAATGCCTATCGGAAACTACATCTAAAATGCCTATCGGCACCTATTTTTAAAATGCCAATCGGCAACTATATCTGAAATGCCTATCGGCCCCTATATCTGAAATGCCTATCGGCACCTATTTTTGAAATGCCTTTCGGAAACTACATCTGAAATGCCTATCTGCTCCTATATTTGAAATGCCTATCGGCAACAATATTTTATATGCCTATCGACACCTATTTTTGAAATACCTATCGGCTTCTATATCTGAAATGCCTATCGGCACCTGTTTTTAAAATGCCAATCGGCAACTATATCTGAAATGCCTATCGGCACCTATATCTGAAATGCCTATCGGCACCTATTTTTGAAATGCCTATCGGAAACTACATCTGAAATGACTATCAGCACCTATATTTGTAATGCCTATCGGCAACCATATCTGAAATGCCTGTCGACACCTATATTTGAAATACCTATCGGCTTCTATACCTGAAATGCCTATCGGCACCTATTTTTAAAATGCCAATCGGCAACTATATCTGAAATGCCTATCGGCACCTATATCTGAAATGCCTATCGGCACCAATTTTTGAAATGCCTATCGAAAACTACATCTGAAATGCCTATCAGCACCTATATTTGAAATGCCTATCGGCAACCATATCTGGAATGCCTATCGGCACCTGTATTTGAAATGCCTATCGGCTTCTATATCTGAAATGCCTATCGACACCTATTTTTAAAATGCCAATTGGCAACTATATCTGAAATGCCTATCGGCACCTATATCTGAAATGCCTATCGGTACCTATTTTTGAAATGCCTATCGGAAACTACATCTGAAATGCCTATCAGCACCTATATTTGAAATGCCTATCGGCAACCATATCTAAAATGCCTATCGACACCTATATTTCAAATACCTATCGGCTTCTATATCTGAAATGCCTACCGGCACCTATTTTTAAAATGCCAATCGGTAACTATATCTGAAATGCCTATCGGCACCTATATCTAAAATGCCTATCGGCACCAATTTTTGAAATGCCTATCGGAAACTACATCTGGAATGCCTATCAGCACCTATATTTAAAATGCCTATCGGCAACCATATCTGGAATGCCTATCGGCACCTACAATTTTAAATGCCTATCGGCTTCTATATCTGAAATGCCTATAGACACCTATTTGTAAAATGCCAATCGGCAACGATATCTGAAACGCCTATCGGCACCTATATCTGAAATGCCTATCGGCACCAATTTTTGAAATGCCTATCGGAAACTACATCTGAAATGCCTATCAGCACCTATATTTGAAATGCCTATCGGCAACCATATCTGGAATGCCTATCGGCAACTATATTTGAAATGCCTATCGGCTTCTATATCTGAAATGCCTATCGGCACCTATTTTTAAAATGCCAATCGGCAACTATATCTAAAGTGCCTATCGGCACCTATATCTGAAATGCCTATCGGCACCTATTTTTGAAATGCCTATCGAAAACTACATCTGAAATGCCTATCAGCACCTATATTTGAAATGCCTATCGTCAACCACATCAGAAATGCCTATCGGCACCTATATCTGAAATGCTTTTCGGCATTTATATCTGAAATGCCTATCGACACCTATATTTGAAATGCCTATCGGCACCTATATTTTATATGCCTATCGGCAACTATATCTGATATGCCTACCGGCACCTAAATCTGAAATGCCTATCGGCACCTATTTTTGAAATGCCTATCGGAAACAACATCTAAAATGCCTATCGGCACCTATTTTTAAAATGCCAATCGGCAACTATATCTGGAAAGCCTATCGGCACCTATGTCTGAAATGCCTATCGGCACCTATTTTTGAAATGCCTTTCGGAAATTACATCTGAAATGCCTATCTGCTCCTATATTTAAAATGCCTATCGGCAACAATATTTGAAATACCTATCGACACCTATATTTGAAATACCTATCGGCTTCTATATCTGAAATGCCTATCGGCACCTGTTTTTAAAATGGCAATCAGCAACTATATCTGAAATGCCTATCGGCACCTATATCTGAAATGCCTATCGGCACCAATTTTTGAAATGCCTATCGGAAACTACATCTGAAATGCCTATCAGCACCTATATTTGAAATGCCCATCGGCAACCATATCTGGAATGCTTATCGGCACCTATATTTGAAATGCCTATCGGCTTCTATATCTGAAATGCCTATGGGCACCTATTTTTAAAATGCCAATCGGCAACTATATCTGAAATGCCTATCGGCACCAATATCTGAAATGCCTATCGGCACCTATTTTTGAAATGCCTATCGGAAACTACATCTGAAATGCCTATCAGCACCTATATTTGAAATGCCTATCGGCAACCTTATCTGGAATGCCTATCGGCACCTATATTTGAAATGCCTAACGGCTTCTATATCTGAAATGCCTATCGGCACTTATTTTTAAAATGCCAATCGGCAACTATATCTAAAGTGCTTATCGGCACCTATATCTGAAATGCCTATCGGCACCTATTTTTGAAATGCCTATCGAAAACTACATCTGAAATGCCTATCAGCACCTATATTTGAATTGCCTATCGGCAACCACATCAGAAATGCCTATCGGCACCTATATCTGAAATGCCTTTCGGCATTTATATCTGAAATGCCTATCGACACCTATATTTGAAATGCCTATCGGCACCTATATCTTAAATGCCTATCGGCAACTATATCTGATATGCCTATCGGCACCTATATCTGAAATGCCTATCGGCACCTACTTTTGAAATGCCTATCGGAAACTACATCTAAAATGCCTATCGGCACCTATTTTTAAAATGCCAATCGGCAACTATAACTGATGTGCCTATTGGCACCTATATCTGAAATGCCTATCGGTACCTATTTTTGAAATGCCTATCGGAAACTACATCTGAAATGCCTATCAGCACCTATATTTGAAATGCCTATCGGCAACCATATCTGAAATGCCTATCGACACCTATATTTGAAATACCTATCGGCTTCTATACCTGAAATGCCTATCGGCACCTATTTTTAAAATGCCAATCGGCAACTATATCTGAAATGCCTATCGGCACCTATATCTGATATGCCTATCGGTACCTATTTTTGAAATGCCTATCGGAAACTACATCTGAAATGCCTATCAGCACCTTTTATTTGAAATGCCTATCGGCAACCATATCTAAAATGCCTATCGACACCTATATTTGAAATACCTATCGGCTTCTATATCTGAAATGCCTATCGGCACCTATTTTTAAAATGCCAATCGGTAACTATATCTGAAATGCCTATCGGCACCTATATCTGAAATGCCTATCGGAAACTACATCTGGAATGCCTATCAGCACCTATATTCAAAATGCCTATCGGCAACCATATCTGGAATGCCTATCGGTACCTATATTTGAAATGCCTATCGGCTTCTATATCTGAAATGCCTATCGACACCTATTTTTAAAATGCCAATCGGCAACGATATCTGAAATGCCTATCGGCACCTATATCTGAAATGCCTATCGGCATCAATTTTTGAAATGCCTATCGGAAATTACATCTAGAAGGCCTATCAGCACCTATATTTGAAATGCCTATCGGCAACCATATCTGTAATGCCTATCGGCACCTATTTTTGAAATGCCTATCGGAAACTACATCTGAAATGCCTATCAGCACCAATATTTGGAATGCCTATCGGCAACCATATCTGAAATGCCTATCGACACCTATATTTGAAATACTTATCGGCTTCTATATCTGAAATGCCTATAGGCACCTATTTTTAAAATGCCAATCGGCAACTATATCTGAAATGCCTATCGGCGCCTATATCTGAAATGCCTATCGGCACCAATTTTTGAAATGCCTATCGGAAACTACATCTGAAATGCCTATCAGCACCTATATTTGAAATGCCTATCGGCAACCATATCTGGAATGCCTATCGGCACCTGTATTTGAAATGCCTATCGGCTTCTATATCTGAAATGCCTATCGACAACTATTTTTAAAATGCCAATTGGCAACTATATCTGAAATGCCTATCAGCACCTATATCTGAAATGCCTATCGGAGCCTATTTTTGAAATGCCTATCGGAAACTACATCTGAAATGCCTATCAGCACCTATATTTGAAATGCCTATCGGCAACCATATCTAAAATGCCTATCGACACCTATATTTGAAATACCTATCGGCTTCTATATCTGAAATGCCTATCGGCACCTATTTTTAAAATGCCAATCGGTAACTATATCTGAAATGCCTATCGGCACCTATATCTGAAATGCCTATCGGCACCAATTTTTAAAATGCCTATCGGAAACTACATCTGAAATGCCTATCAGCACCTATATTTGAAATGCCTATCGGCAACCATATCTACAATGCCTATCGGCACCTATATTTGAAATGCCTATCGGCTACTATATCTGAAATGCCTATCGGCACCTATTTTTAAAATGCTAATCGGCAATTATATCTAAAGTGCCTATCGGCACCTATATCTAAAATGCCTATCGGCACCTATTTTTGAAATGCCTATCGAAAACTACATCTGAAATGCCTATCAGCACCTATATTTGAAATGCCTATCGGCAACCACATCAGAAATGCCTATCGGCACCTATATCCGAAATGCCTTTCGGCATTTATATCTGAAATGCCTATCGACACCTATAATTGAAATGCCTATCGGCACCTATATTTTATGTGCCTATCGGCAACTATATCTATTATGCCTACCGGCACCTAAATCTGAAATCCCTATCGGCACCTATTTTTGAAATGCCTATCGGAAACTACATCTAAAATGGCTATCGGCACCTATTTTTAAAATGCCAATCGGTAACTATATCTGAAATGCCTATCGGCACTTATATCTGAAATGCCTATCGGCACCTATTTTTGAAATGCCTTTCGGAAACTACATCTGAAATGCCTATCTGCTCCTATATTTGAAATGCCTATCGGCAACAATATTTGAAATGCCTATCGACACCTATATTTGAAATACCTATCGGCTTCTATATCTGAAATGCCTATCGGCACCTGTTTTTAAAATGCCAATCGGCAACTATATCTAAAATGCCTATCGGCACCTATATCTGAAATGCCTATCGGCATCAATTTTTGAAATGCCTATCGGAAACTACATCTAAAATGCCTATCAGCACCTATATTTGAAATGCCTTTTGGCAACCATATCTGGAATGCTTATCGGCACCTATTTTTGAAATGCCTATCGGAAACTACATCTGAAATGCCTATCAGCACCTATATTTGAAATGCCTATCGGCAACCATATCTGGACTGCCTATCGGCACCTATATTTGAAATGTCTATCGGCTTCTATATCTGAAATGCCTATCGGCACCTATTTTTGAAATGCCTATCGGAAACTACGTCTGAAATGCCTATCAGCACCTATATTTGAAATGCCTATCGGCAACCATATCTAGACTGCCTATCGGCACCTATATTTGAAATGCCTATCAGCTTCTATATCTAAAATGCCTATCGACACCTATTTTTAAAATGCCAATTGGCAACTATATCTGAAATGCCTATCGGCACCTATATCTAAACTGCCTATCGGTACCTATTTTTAAAATGCCTATCGGAAACTTCATCTGAAATGTCTATCAGCACCTTTATTTGAAATGCCTATCGGCAACCATATCTAAAATGCCTATCGACACCTATATTTGAAATACCTATCGGCTTCTATATCTGAAATGCCTATCGGCAGATATTTTTGAAATGCCTATCGGAAACTACATCTGAAATGCCTATCAGCACCAATATTTGAAATGCCTATCGGCAACCATATCTGAAATGCCTATCGACACCTATATTTGAAATGCCTATCGGCTTCTATATCTGAAATGCCTATCGACACCTATTTTTAAAATGCCAATCGGCAACCATATCTGAAATGCCTATCGGCACCTATATTTGAAATGCCAATCGGCAACCATATCTGAATTGCCTATCGGCACCTATATTTGAAATGCCAATCGGCAACTATAACTGAAATGCCTATCGGCACCTATATCTGAAATGCCTATCGGCACCTATTTTTGAAATGCCTATCGGAAACTACATCTAAAATGCCTATCAGCACCTATATTTGAAATGCAAATCGGCAACCATATCTGAAATGCCTATCGGCACCTATATTTGAAATGCCAATCGGCAACTATAACTGAAATGCCTATCGGCACCTATATCTGAAATGCCTATCGGCACCTATTTTTACATGCCTATCGGAAACTACATCTGAAATGCCTATCAGCACCTATATTTGAAATGCCTATCGGCAACCAAATCAGAAATACCTATCGGCATTTATATCTGAAATGCCTTTCGGCATGTATATCTGAAATGCCTATCGGCACCTATATTTGAAATGCCTATCGGCACCTATATTTTAAATGTCTATCGACAACTATATCTGATATGCCTATCGGCACCTACATCTGAAATGCCTATCGGCACCTATTTTTGAAATGCCTATCGGAAACTACATCTGAAATGCCTATCGGCTCCTATTTTTAAAATGCCAATCGGCAACTATATCTGAAATGCCTATCGGTACCTATATCTGAAATGCCTATCGGCAACCAAATCAGAAATGCCTATCGGCACCTATATTTGAAATGCCTATCGGCACCTATATTTGAAATGCCTATCGGCAACCATATCTGAAATGCCTATCGACACCTATATTTGAAATACCTATCGGCTTCTATATCTGAAATGCCTATCGGCACCTATTTTTAAAATGCCAATCGGCAACTATATCTGAAATGCCTATCGGCACCTATAACTGAAATGCCTATCGGCACCTATTTTTAAAATGCCTATCAGAAACTACATCTAAAATACCTATCAGCACCTATATTTGAAATGCCTATCGGCAACCTTATCTGGAATGCCTATCGGCACCTATATTTGAAATGCCTATCGGCTTCTATATCTGAAATGCCTATCGGCACCTTTTTTTTAAATGCCAATCGGCAACTATATCTGAAATGCCTATCGGCACCTATATCTATGATGCCTATCAGCACCTATATTTGAAATGCCTATCGGCAACCACATCAGAAATGCCTATCGGCACCTATATCTGAAATGCCTTTCGGCATTTATATCTGAAATGCCTATCGAAACCTATATTTGAAATGCCTATTGGCACCTATATTTTAAATGCCTATCGGCAACTATATCTGATATGCCTATCGGCACCTTTATCTGAAATGCCTATCGGCACCTATTTTTGAAATGCCTATCGGAAACTAAATCTGAAATGCCTATCGGCACCTATTTTTAAAATGCCAATCGGCAATTATATCTGAAATGCCTATCGGCACCTATATCTGAAATGCCCATCGGCACCCATTTTCGAAATGCCTATCGGAAACTACATCTGAAAAGCCTATCGGCACCTATTTTTAAAATGCCAATCGGCAACTATATCTGAAATGCCTATCGGCACTTATATCTGAAATGCCTATCGGCACCAATTTTTGAAATGCCTATCGGAAACTACATCTGAAATGCCTATCAGCACCTATATTTGAAATGCCTATCGGCAACCATATGTGGAATGCCTATCGGCACATATATTTGGAATGCCTATCGGCTTCTATATCTGAAATGCCTATCGGCACCTATTTTTAAAATGCCAATTGGCAACTATATCTGAAATGCCTATCGGCACCTATATCTGAAATGCCTATCGGCACCTATTTTTGAAATGCCTATCGGAAACTAAATCTGAAATGCCTATCAGCACCTATATTTGAAATGCCTATCGGCGACCATATCTGGAATGCCTATCGGCACCTATGTTTGAAATGCCTATCGGCTTCTATATCTGAAATGCCTATCGGCACCTATTTTTAAAATGCTAATCGGCAACTATATCTGAAATGCCTATCGGCACCTATTACTGAAATGCCTGTTGGCACCTATTTTTGAAATGCCTATCGGAAACTACATCTGAAATGCCTATCAGCACCTTTTATTTGAAATGCCTATCGGCAACCATATCTGGAATGCCTATCGGCACCTATATTTGAAATGCCTATCGGCTTCTATATCTGAAATGCCTATCGGCACCTATTTTTAAAATGCCAATCGGCAACCATATATGAAGTGCCTATCGACACCTATATTTGAAATGCCTATCGGCACCTATATTTTATATGCCTTTTGGCAACTATATCTGATATGCCTATCGGAACCTATATCTGAAATGTCTATCGGCACCTATTTTTGAAATGCCTATCGGAAACTACATCTGAAATGCCTATCGGCACCTATTTTTGAAATGCCTATCGGCACCTATATCTAAAATGCCTATCGGCACCTATTTTTAAAATGCTAATCGGCAACTATATCTGAAATGCCTATCGCGACCAATTTTTGAAATGCCTATCGGAAACTACATCTGAAATACCTATCAGCACCTATATTTGAAATGCCTATCGGCAACCATATTATCTGGAATGCCTATCGGCACCTATATTTGAAATGCCTATCGGCTTCTATATCTGAAATGCTTATCGGCACCTATTTTTAAAATGCCAATCGGCAACTATATCTAAAGTGCCTATCGGCACCTATATCTGCAATGCCTATCGGCACCTATTTTTGAAATGCCTACCGAAAACTACATCTGACATGCCTATCAGCACCTATATTTGAAATGCCTATCGGCAACCACATCAGAAATGCCTATCGGCACCTATATCTGAAATGCCTTTCGGGATTTATATCTGAAATGCCTATCGACACCTATATTTGAAATGCCTATCGGAAACTACATCTGAAATGCCTATCAGCACCAATATTTGAAATGCCTATCTGCAACCATATCTGAAATGCCTATCGACACCTATATTTGAAATACTTATCGGCTTCTATATCTGAAATGCCTATAGGCACCTATTTTTAAAATGCCAATCGGCAACTATATCTGAAATGCTTATCGGCGCCTATATCTGAAATGCCTATCGGCACCAATTTTTTAAATGCCTATCGGAAACTACATCTGAAATGCCTATCAGCACCTATATTTGAAATGCCTATCGGCAACCATATCTGGAATGCCTATCGGCACCTGTATTTGAAATGCCTATCGGCTTCTATATCTGAAATGCCTATCGGCACCTATTTTTAAAATGCCAATCGGCAACTATATCTAAAGTGCCTATCGGCACCTATATCTGAAATGCCTATCGGCACCTATTTTTGAAATGCCTATCGAAAACTACATCTGAAATGCCTATCAGCACCTATATTTGAAATGCCTATCGGCAACCACATCAGAAATGCCTATCGGCACCTATATCTGAAATGCCTTTCGGCATTTATATCTGAAATGCCTATCGACACCTATATTTGAAATGCCTATCGGCACCTATATTTTAAATGCCTATCGGCAACTATATCTGATATGCCTACCGGCACCTAAATCTGAAATGCCCATCGGCACCTATTTTTGAAATGCCTATCGGAAACTACATCTAAAATGCCTATCGGCACCTATTTTTAAAATGCCAATCGGCAACTATATCTAAAGTGCCTATCGGCACCTATATCTGAAATGCCTATCGGCACCTATTTTTGAAATGCCTATCGAAAACTACATCTGAAATGCCTATCAGCACCTATATTTGAAATGCCTATCGGCAACCACATCAGAAATGCCTATCGGCACCTATATCTGAAATGCCTTTCGGCATTTATATCTGAAATGCCTATCGACACCTATATTTGAAATGCCTATCGGCACCTATATTTTAAATGCCTATCGGCAACTATATCTGATATGCCTACCGGCACCTAAATCTGAAATGCCCATCGGCACCTATTTTTGAAATGCCTATCGGAAACTACATCTAAAATGCCTATCGGCACCTATATCTGAAATGCCTATCGGCACCTATTTTTGAAATGCCTTTCGGAAACTACAACTGATATGCCTATCTGCTCCTATATTTGAAATGCCTATCGGCAACAATATTTGAAATGCCTATCGACACCTATATTTGAAATACCTATCGGCTTATATATCTGAAATGCCTATCGGCACCTTTTTTTAAAATGCCAATCGGCAACTATATCTGAAATGCC
>JAVRKA010001064.1:0-28792 GCA_034508555.1 Venustoraphidia nigricollis | reverse complement strand
TATCGACACCTATATCTGAAATGCCTATCGAGCTTCAATTTTTGAAATGCCTACCGGAAACTACATTTAAAATGCCTATCAGCACCTATATTTGAAATGCCTATCGGCAACCATATCTGAAATGCCTATCGACACCTATATTTGAAATGACCTATCGGCTTCTATATCTGAAATGCCTATCGGCACTTATTTTTAAAATACCAATCGGCAACTATATCTGAAATGCCTATCGGAACCTATATCTGAAATGCCAATCGGCACCAATTTTTGAAATGCCTATCGGAAACTACATCTGAAATGCCTATCAGCACCTATATTTGAAATGCCTATCGGCAACCATATCTGAAATGCCTATCGACACCTATATTTGAAATACCTATCGGCTTCTATATCTGAAATGCCTATCGGCACCTATTTTTAAAATGCCAATCGGCAACTATATCTGAAATGCCAATCGGCACCTATATCTAAAATGCCAATCGGCACCAATTTTTGAAATGCCTATTGGAAACTACATCTGAAATGCCTATCAGCACCTATATTTAAAATGCCTATCGGCAACCATATCTGGAATGCCTATCGGCACCTATATTTGAAATGCCTATCGGCTTCTATATCTGAAATGCCTACCGACACTTATTTATAAAATGCCAATTGGCAACTATATCTGAAATGCCTATCGGCACCTATATCTGAAATGCCTATCGGTACCTATTTTTGAAATGCCTATCGGAAACTACATCTGAAATGCCTATCAGCACTTATATTTAAAATGCTTATCGGCAACCATATCTGGAATGCCAATCGGCACCTATTTTTAAAATGTCTTTCGGAAACTACATCTGAAATGCCTATCTGCTCCTATATTTGAAATGCCTATCGGCAACCATATCTGGAATGCCTATCGGCACCTATATTTGAAATGCCTATCGGCTTCTATATCTGAAATGCCTACCGACACTTATTTATAAAATGCCAATTGGCAACTATATCTGAAATGCCTATCGACACCTATATTTGAAATACCTATCGGCTTCTATATCTGAAATGCCTATCGGCACATG
The DNA here is from genome assembly GCA_034508555.1 of Venustoraphidia nigricollis. Lineage (NCBI taxonomy): Eukaryota > Metazoa > Arthropoda > Insecta > Raphidioptera > Raphidiidae > Venustoraphidia > Venustoraphidia nigricollis. Next base: position 27,728 of record JAVRKA010001064.1, on the reverse strand, counting down.
TTTTTAAAATGCCAATCGGCAACTATATCTGAAATGCCTATCGGCACCTGTATCTGAAATGCCTATCGGCATCAATTTTTGAAATGCCTATCGGAAACAACATCTAAAATGCCTATCAGCACCTATATTTGACATGCCTATCGGCAACCATATCTGGAATGCCTATCGGCACCTATATTTGAAGTGCCTATCGGCTTCTATATCTGAAATGCCTATTGGCACCTATTTTTAAAATGCCAATTGGCAACTATATCTGAAAAGCCTATCGGCACCTATATCTGAAATGCCTATCGACACCTATTTTTGAAATGCCTATCGGAAACTACATCTGAAATGCCTATCAGCACCTATATTTGAAATGCCTATCGGCAACCATATCTGGAATGCCTATCGGCACCTATATTTGAAATGCCTATCGGCTTCTATATCTGAAATGCCTATCGACACCTATTTTTAAAATGCCAATTGGCAACTATATCTGAAATGCCTATCGGCACCTATATCTGAAATGCCTATCGGTACCTATTTATGAAATGCCTATCGGAAACTACATCTGAAATGCCTATCAGCACTTATATTTGAAATGCCTATCGGCAACCATATCTGGAATGCCTATCGGCACCTATATTATTGAAATGCCTATCGGCTTCTATATCTGAAATGCCTATCGGCACCTATATCTGAAATGCCTATCGGCACCTATTTTTGAAATGCCTATCGGAAACTACATCTGAAATGCCTATCAGCACCTATATTTGAAATGCCTATCGGCAGCCATATTTGGAATACCTATCGGCACCTACATTTGAAATGCCTATCGGCTTCTATATCTAAAATGCCTAGCGGCACCTATTTTTAAAATGCCAATCGGCAACTATATCTGAAGTGCCTATCGGCACCTATATCTAAAATGCTTATCGGCACCTATTTTTGAAATGCCTATCGAAAACTACATCTGAAATGCCTATCAGCACCTATATTTGAAATGCCTATCGGCAACCACATCAGAAATGCGTATCGGCAGCTATATCTGAAATGCCTTTCGGCATTTATATCTGAAATGCCTATCGACACCTATATTTAAAATGCCTATCGGCACCTATATTTTAAATGCCTATCGGCAACTATATCTGATATGCCTATCGGCACCTATATCTGAAATGCCTATCGGCACCTATTTTTGAAATGCCTATCGGAAACTACATCTAAAATGCCTATCGGCACCTATTTTTAAAATGCCAATCGGCAACTATATCTGAAATGCCTATCGGCACCTATTTTTGAAATGCCTATCAAAAACTACATCTGAAATGACTATCAGCACCTATATTTGAAATGCCTATCGGCAACCATATCTAAAATGCCTATCGACACCTATATTTGAAATACCTATCGGCTCCTATATCTGAAATGCCTATCGGCACCTATTTTTAAAATGCCAATCGGTAACTATATCTGAAATGCCTATCGGCACCTATATCTGAAATGCCAATCGGCACCAATTTTTTAATGCCTATCGGAAACTACATCTGAAATACCTGTCAGCACCTATATTTAAAATGCCTATCGGCAACTATATCTGGAATGCCTATCGGCACCTATATTTGAAATGCCAATCGGCTTTTATATCTGAAATGCCTACCGACACCTATTTTAAATTGCCAATTGCCAACTATATCTGAAATGCCTATCGGCACCTATAACTGAAATGCCTATCGGTACCTATTTTTGAAATGCCTATCGGAAACTACATCTGAAATGCCTATCAGCACCTATATTTAAAATGCCTATCGGCAACCATATCTGGAATGCCTATCGGCACCTATATTTGAAATGCCTATCGGCTTCTATATCTGAAATGCCTATTGGCACCTATTTTTAAAATGGCTATCGGCAACTATATCTGAAATGCCTATCGGCACCTATATTTGAAATGCCTATCGGCACCTATTTTTGAAATGCCTATCGGACACTACATCTAAAATGCCTATCAGCACCTATATTTGAAATGCCTATCGGCAACCATATGTGGAATGCCTATCGGCACCTATATTTGAAATGCCTATCGGCTTCTATATCTGAAATGCCTATCGGCACCTATTTTTAAAATGCCTATCGGAAACTACATCTGAAATGCCTATCAGCACCTATATTTGAAATGCCTATCGGCAACCATATCTGGAATGCCTATCGGCACCTATATTTGAAATGCCTATCGGCTTCTATATCTGAAATGCCTATCGGCACCTATTTTTAAAATGGCTATCGGCAACTATATCTAAAATGCCTATCGGCACCTATATCTGAAATGCCTATCGGCACCTATTTTTGAAATGCCTATCGGAAACTACATCTGAAATGCCTATCAGCACCTATATTTGAAATGCCTATCGGCAACCATAACTGGAATGCCTATCGGCACTTATATCTAAAATGCCTATCGGCACCTATTTTTGAAATGCCTATCGGAAACTACATCTATAATGCCTATCAGCACCTATATTTGAAATGCCTATCGGCAACCATATCTGGAATGCCTTTCGGCACAAATATTTGAAATGCCTATCGGCTTCTATATCTGAAATGCCTATCGGCACCTATTTTTAAAATGGCTATCGGCAACTATATCTGAATGCCTATCGGCACCTATATCTGAAATGCCTATCGGCACCTATTTTTGAAATGCCTATCGGAAACTACATCTGAAATGCCTATCAGCACCTATATTTGAAATGCCTATCGGCAACCATATCCGGAATGCCTATCGGCACCTATATTTGAAATGCCTATCGGCTTCTATATCTGAAATGCCTATCGGCACCTATTTTTGAAATGCCTATCGGAAACTACAACTGAAATGCCTATCAGCTCCTATATTTGAAATGCCTATCGGTAACCATATTTGGAATGCCTATCGGCACCAATATTTGAAATGCCTATCGGCTTTTATATCTGAAAAGCCTAGCGGCAACTATTTTTAGAATGCCAATCGGCAACTATATCTGAAGTGCCTATCGGCACCTATATCTGAAATGCCTATCGGCACCTATTTTTGAAATGCCTATCGGAAACTACATCTGAAATGCCTATCAGCACCTATATTTGAAATGCCTATCGGCAACCATATCTGGAATGCCTATCGGCACCTATATTTGAAATGCCTATCGGCTTCTATATCTGAAATGCCTATCGGCACCTATTTTTAAAATGGCTATCGGCAACTATATCTAAAATGCCTATCGGCACCTATATCTGAAATGCCTATCGGCACCTATTTTTGAAATGCCTATCGGAAACTACATCTGAAATGCCTATCAGCACCTATATTTGAAATGCCTATCGGCAACCATAACTGGAATGCCTATCGGCACTTATATCTAAAATGCCTATCGGCACCTATTTTTGAAATGCCTATCGGAAACTACATCTATAATGCCTATCAGCACCTATATTTGAAATGCCTATCGGCAACCATATCTGGAATGCCTTTCGGCACAAATATTTGAAATGCCTATCGGCTTCTATATCTGAAATGCCTATCGGCACCTATTTTTAAAATGGCTATCGGCAACTATATCTGAATGCCTATCGGCACCTATATCTGAAATGCCTATCGGCACCTATTTTTGAAATGCCTATCGGAAACTACATCGGAAATGCCTATCAGCACCTATATTTGAAATGCCTATCGGAAACCATATCCGGAATGCCTATCGGCACCTATATTTGAAATGCCTATCGGCTTCTATATCTGAAATGCCTATCGGCACCTATTTTTGAAATGCCTATCGGAAACTACAACTGAAATGCCTATCAGCTCCTATATTTGAAATGCCTATCGGCAACCATATTTGGAATGCCTATCGGCACCAATATTTGAAATGCCTATCGGCTTTTATATCTGAAAAGCCTAGCGGCAACTATTTTTAGAATGCCAATCGGCAACTATATCTGAAGTGCCTATCGGCACCTATATCTGAAATGCCTATCGGCACCTATTTTTGAAATGCCTATCGGAAACTACATCTGAAATACCTGTCAGCACCTATATTTAAAATGCCTATCGGCAACTATATCTGGAATGCCTATCGGCACCTATATTTGAAATGCCAATCGGCTTCTATATCTGAAATGCCTACCGACACCTATTTTAAATTGCCAATTGCCAACTATATCTGAAATGCCTATCGGCACCTATAACTGAAATGCCTATCGGTACCTATTTTTGAAATGCCTATCGGAAACTACACCTGAAATGCCTATCAGCACCTATATTTAAAATGCCTATCGGCAACCTAATCTGGAATGCCTATCGGCACCTATATTTGAAATGCCTATCGGCTTCTATATCTGAAATGCCTATCGGCACCTATTTTTAAAATGGCTATCGGCAACTATATCTGAAATGCCTATCGGCACCTATATCTGAAATGCCTATCGGCACCTATTTTTGAAATGCCTATCGGACACTACATCTAAAATGCCTATCAGCACCTATATTTGAAATGCCTATCGGCAACCATATCTGGAATGCCTATCGGCACCTATATTTGAAATGCCTATCGGCTTCTATATCTGAAATGCCTATCGGCACCTATTTTTAAAATGCCTATCGGAAACTACATCTGAAATGCCTATCAGCACCTATATTTGAAATGCCTATCGGCAACCATATCTGGAATGCCTATCGGCACCTATATTTGAAATGCCTATCGGCTTCTATATCTGAAATGCCTATCGGCACCTATTTTTAAAATGGCTATCGGCAAATATATCTAAAATGCCTATCGGCACCTATATCTAAAATGCCTATCGGCACCTATTTTTGAAATGCCTATCGGAAACTACATCTGAAATGCCTATCAGCACCTATATTTGAAATGCCTATCGGCAACCATAACTGGAATGCCTATCGGCACTTATATCTAAAATGCCTATCGGCACCTATTTTTGAAATGCCTATCGGAAACTACATCTATAATGCCTATCAGCACCTATATTTGAAATGCCTATCGGCAACCATATCTGGAATGCCTTTCGGCACAAATATTTGAAATGCCTATCGGCTTCTATATCTGAAATGCCTATCGGCACCTATTTTTAAAATGGCTATCGGCAACTATATCTGAATGCCTATCGGCACCTATATCTGAAATGCCTATCGGCACCTATTTTTGAAATGCCTATCGGAAACTACATCTGAAATGCCTATCAGCACCTATATTTGAAATGCCTATCGGCAACCATATCCGGAATGCCTATCGGAACCTATATTTGAAATGCCTATCGGCTTCTATATCTGAAATGCCTATCGGCACCTATTTTTGAAATGCCTATCGGAAACTACAACTGAAATGCCTATCAGCTCCTATATTTGAAATGCCTATCGGCAACCATATTTGGAATGCCTATCGGCACCTATATTTGAAATGCCTATCGGCTTTTATATCTGAAATGCCTAGCGGCAACTATTTTTAGAATGCCAATCGGCAACTATATCTGAAGTGCCTATCGGCACCTATATCTGAAATGCCTATCGGCACCTATTTTTGAAATGCCTATCGAAAACTACATCTGAAATGCCTATCAGCACCTATATTTGAAATGCCTATCGGCAACTACATCAGAAATGCCTATCGGCACCTATATCTGAAATGCCTTTCGGCATTTATATCTGAAATGCCTATCGGCAACTATATCTGATATGCCCATCGGCACCTATATCTGAAATGCCTATCGGCACCTATTTTTGAAATGCCTATCGGAAACTACATCTAAAATGCATATCGGCACCTATTTTTAAAATGCCAATCGGCAACTATATCTGAAATGCCTATCGGCACCTATATCTGAAATGCCTATCGGCACCTATTTTTGAAATGCCTATCGGAAACTACATCTGAAATGCCTGTCAGCACCTATATTTGAAATGCCTATCGGCAACCATATCTGAAATGCCTATCAACACCTATATTTGAAATACCTATCGACTTCTATATCTGAAATGCCTATCGGCACCTATTTTTGAAATGCCAATCGGCAACTATATCTGAAATACCTATCGGCACCTATATCTGAAATGCAAATCGGCACCAATTTTTGAAATGCCTATCGGAAACTACATCTGAAATGCCTATCAGCACCTATATTTGAAATGCCTATCGGCAACCATATCTGGAATGCTTATCGGCATCTATATTTGAAATGCCTATCGGCTTCTATATCTGAAATGCCTATCGGCACCTATTTTTAAAATGCCTATCGGAAACTACATCTGAAATGCCTATCAGCACCTATATTTGAAATGCCTATCGGCAACCATATCTGGAATGCCTATCGGCACCTATATTTGAAATGCCTATCGGCTTCTATATCTGAAATGCCTATCGGCACCTATTTAAAAATGCCTATCGGAAACTACATCTGAAATGCCTATCAGCACCTATATTTGAAATGCCTATCGGCAACCATATCTGGAATGCCTATCGGCACCTATTTTTAAAATGCCAAACGGCAACTATATCTGAAATACCTATCGGCACCTATATCTAAAATGCCAATCGGCACCAATTTTTGAAATGCCTATCGGAAACTACATCTGAAATGCCTATCAGCACCTATATTTAAAATGCCTATCGGCAACCATATCTGGAATGCCTATCGGCACCTATATTTGAAATGCCTATCGGCTTCTATATCTGAAATGCCTACCGTCACCTATTTATAAAATGCCAATTGGCAACTATATCTGAAATGCCTATCGGCACCTATATCTGAAATGCCTATCGGTACCTATATTTGAAATGCCTATCGACTTCTATATCTGAAATGCCTATCGGCACCTATTTTAAAATGCCAATCGGCAACTATATCTGAAATGACTATCGGCACCTATATCTGAAATGCCTATCGGCACCAATTTTTGAAATGCCTATCGGAAACTACTTCTGAAATGCCTATCAGCACCTATATTTAAAATGCCTATCGGCAACCATATCTGGAATGCTTATCGGCACCTATATTTGAAATGCCTATCGGCTTCTATATCTAAAATGCCTATCGGCACCTATTTTTAAAATGCCAATCGGCAACTATATCTGAAATGCCTATCGGCACCTATATCTGAAATGCCTATCGGCACCTATTTTTGAAATGCCTATCGGAAACTACATCTTAAATGCCTATCAGCACCTATATTTGAAATGCCTATCGGCAACCATATCTGGAATGCCAATCGGCACCTATATTTGAAATGCCTATCGGCTTCTATATCTAAAATGCCTATCGGCACCTATTTTTAAAATGCCAATCGGCAACTATATCTGAAATGCCTATCGGCGCCTATATCTGAAATGCCTATCGGCACCTATTTTTGAAATGCCTATCAGAAACTACATCTGAAATGCCTTACAGCACCCATATTTGAAATGCCTATCGGCAACCATATCTGGAATGCCTATCGGCACCTATATTTGAAATGCCTATCGGCTTCTATATCTGAAATGCCTATCGGCACGTATTTTTAAATGCCTATCGGCAACTATTAATATCTGTAATGCCTATCGGCACCTATATCTGAAATGCCTATCGGCACCTATTTTTGAAATGCCTATCGGAAACTACATCTGAAATGCCTATCAGCAATAATATTTGAAATGCCTATCGGCAACCATATCTGAAATGCCTATCGACACCTATATTTGAAATACCTATCGACTTCTATATCTGAAATGCCTATCGGCACCTATTTTTAAAATGCTAATCGGCAACTATATCTGAAATGCCTATCGGCACCTATATCTAAAATGCCTATCGGCACCTATATTTGAAATGCCTATCGGTAACCATATCTGAAATGCCTATCGACACCTATATTTGAAATACCTATCGGCTTCTACATCTGAAATGCCTATCGGCACCTATTTTTAAAATGCCAATCGGTAACTATATCTGAAATGCCTATCGGCACCTATATCTAAAATGCCTATCGGCACCTATATTTGAAATGCCTATCGGTAACCATATCTGAAATGCCTATCGACACCTATATTTGAAATACCTATCGGCTTCTATATCTGAAATGCCTATCGGCACCTATTTTTAAAATGTCAATCGGTTAGTATATTATCTGAAATGCCTATCGGCACCTATATCTGAAATGCATATCGGAACCTATTTTTGAAACGCCTATCGGAAACTACATCTGAAATGCCTATCAGCACCAATATTTGAAATGCCTATCAGCAACCATATCCGAAATGCCTATCCACACCTATATTTGAAATACCTATCGTCTTCTATATCTGAAATGCCAATCGGCACCTATTTTTAAAATGCCAATCGGCAACTATATCTGAAATGCCTATCGGCACCTATATCTGAAAAGCCTATCGGCACCAATTTTTGAAATGCCTATCGGAAACTACATCTGAAATGCCTATCAGCACCTATATTTGAAATGCCTATCGGCAACCATATCTGGAATGCCTATCGGCACCTATATTTGAAATGCCTATCGGCTTCTATATTTGAAATGCCTATCGGCACCTATTTTTGAAATGCCAATCGGCAACTATATCTGAAATGCCTATCGGCACCTATATCTGAAATGCAAATCGGCACCAATTTTTGAAATGCCTATCGGAAACTACATCTGAAATGCCTATCAGCACCTATATTTGAAATGCCTATCGGCAACCATATCTGGAATGCTTATCGGCATCTATATTTGAAATGCCTATCGGCTTCTATATCTGAAATGCCTATCGGCACCTATTTTTAAAATGCCTATCGGAAACTACATCTGAAATGCCTATCAGCACCTATATTTGAAATGCCTATCGGCAACCATATCTGGAATGCCTATCGGCACCTATATTTGAAATGCCTATCGGCTTCTATATCTGAAATGCCTATCGGCACCTATTTAAAAATGCCTATCGGAAACTACATCTGAAATGCCTATCAGCACCTATATTTGAAATGCCTATCGGCAACCATATCTGGAATGCCTATCGGCACCTATTTTTAAAATGCCAAACGGCAACTATATCTGAAATACCTATCGGCACCTATATCTAAAATGCCAATCGGCACCAATTTTTGAAATGCCTATCGGAAACTACATCTGAAATGCCTATCAGCACCTATATTTAAAATGCCTATCGGCAACCATATCTGGAATGCCTATCGGCACCTATATTTGAAATGCCTATCGGCTTCTATATCTGAAATGCCTACCGTCACCTATTTATAAAATGCCAATTGGCAACTATATCTGAAATGCCTATCGGCACCTATATCTGAAATGCCTATCGGTACCTATATTTGAAATGCCTATCGGCTTCTATATCTGACATGCCTATCGGCACCTATTTTAAAATGCCAATCGGCAACTATATCTGAAATGACTATCGGCACCTATATCTGAAATGCCTATCGGCACCAATTTTTGAAATGCCTATCGGAAACTACTTCTGAAATGCTATCAGCACCTATATTTAAAATGCCTATCGGCAACCATATCTGGAATGCTTATCGGCACCTATATTTGAAATGCCTATCGGCTTCTATATCTAAAATGCCTATCGGCACCTATTTTTAAAATGCCAATCGGCAACTATATCTGAAATGCCTATCGGAACCTATATCTGAAATGCCTATCGGCACCTATTTTTGAAATGCCTATCGGAAACTACATCTTAAATGCCTATCAGCACCTATATTTGAAATGCCTATCGGCAACCATATCTGGAATGCCAATCGGCACCTATATTTGAAATGCCTATCGGCTTCTATATCTAAAATGCCTATCGGCACCTATTTTTAAAATGCCAATCGGCAACTATATCTGAAATGCCTATCGGCGCCTATATCTGAAATGCCTATCGGCACCTATTTTTGAAATGCCTATCAGAAACTACATCTGAAATGCCTTACAGCACCCATATTTGAAATGCCTATCGGCAACCATATCTGGAATGCCTATCGGCACCTATATTTGAAATGCCTATCGGCTTCTATATCTGAAATGCCTATCGGCACGTATTTTTAAATGCCTATCGGCAACTATATCTGTAATGCCTATCGGCACCTATATCTGAAATGCCTATCGGCACCTATTTTTGAAATGCCTATCGGAAACTACATCTGAAATGCCTATCAGCAATAATATTTGAAATGCCTATCGGCAACCATATCTGAAATGCCTATCGACACCTATATTTGAAATACCTATCGACTTCTATATCTGAAATGCCTATCGGCACCTATTTTTAAAATGCTAATCGGCAACTATATCTGAAATGCCTATCGGCACCTATATCTAAAATGCCTATCGGCACCTATATTTGAAATGCCTATCGGTAACCATATCTGAAATGCCTATCGACACCTATATTTGAAATACCTATCGGCTTCTATATCTGAAATGCCTATCGGCACCTATTTTTAAAATGCCAATCGGTAACTATATCTGAAATGCCTATCGGCACCTATATCTAAAATGCCTATCGGCACCTATATTTGAAATGCCTATCGGTAACCATATCTGAAATGCCTATCGACACCTATATTTGAAATACCTATCGGCTTCTATATCTGAAATGCCTATCGGCACCTATTTTTAAAATGTCAATCGGTTAGTATATCTGAAATGCCTATCGGCACCTATATCTGAAATGCATATCGGAACCTATTTTTGAAACGCCTATCGGAAACTACATCTGAAATGCCTATCAGCACCAATATTTGAAATGCCTATCAGCAACCATATCCGAAATGCCTATCCACACCTATATTTGAAATACCTATCGTCTTCTATATCTGAAATGCCAATCGGCACCTATTTTTAAAATGCCAATCGGCAACTATATCTGAAATGCCTATCGGCACCTATATCTGAAATGCCTATCGGCACCAATTTTTGAAATGCCTATCGGAAACTACATCTGAAATGCCTATCAGCACCTATATTTGAAATGCCTATCGGCAACCATATCTGGAATGCCTATCGGCACCTATATTTGAAATGCCTATCGGCTTCTATATCTGAAATGCCTATCGGCACCTATTTTTAAAATGCCAATCGGCAACTATATCTGAAATGCCTATCGGCACCTATATCTGAAATGCCTATCATCACCTATTTTTGAAATGCCTATCGAAAACTACATCTGAAATGCCTATCAGCACCTATACTTGAAATGCATATCGCCAACCATATCTGGAATGCCTATCGGCACCTATACTTGAAATGTTATCGGCTTCTATATCTGAAATGCCTATCGACACCTATTTTTAAAATGCCAATTGGCAACTATATCTGAAATGCCTATCGGCACCTATATCTGAAATGCCTATCGGCACCTATATTTGAAATGCCTATCGGTAACCATAATATCTGGAATGCCTATCGGCACCTATATTTGAAATGCCTATCGGCTTCTATATCTGAAATGCCTATCGGCACCTATTTTTAAAATGCCAATCGGCAACTATATCTGAAATGCCTATCGGCACCTATATCTGAAATGCCTATCGGCACCTATTTTTGAAATGCCTTTCGGAAACTGCATCTGAAATGCCTATCTGCTCCTATATTTGAAATGCCTATCGGCAACCATATCTGTAATGCCTATCGACACCTATATTTGAAATACCTATCGGCTTCTATATCTGAAATGCCTATCGGCACCTGTTTTTAAAATGCCAATCGGCAACTATATCTGAAATGCCTATCGGCACCTATATCTGAAATGCCTATCGGCATCAATTTTTGAAATGCCTATAGGAAACTACATCTAAAATGCCTATCAGCACCTATATTTGAAATGCCTATCGGCAATCATATCTGGAATGCCTATCGGCACCTATATTTGAAATGCCTATCGGCTTCTATATCTGAAATGCCTATCGGCACCTATTTTTAAAATGCCAATCGGCAACTATATCTGAAATGACTATCGGCACCTATATCTGAAATGCCTATCGGCACCAATTTTTGAAATGCCTATCGGAAACTACATCTGAAATGCCTATCAGCACCTATATTTAAAATGCCTATCGGCAACCATATCTGGAATGCTTATCGGCACCTATATTTGAAATGCCTATCGGCTTCTATATCTGAAATGCCTATCGGCACCTATTTTTAAAATGCCAATCGGCAACTATATCTGAAATGCCTATCGGCATCTATATCTGAAATGCCTATCGGCACCTATTTTTGAAATGCCTATCGGAAACTACATCTGAAATGCCTATCAGCACCTATATTTGAAATGCCTATCGGCAACAATATCTGGAATGCCTATCGGCACCTATATTTGGAATGCCTATCGGCTTCTATATCTGAAAAGCCTATCGGCACCTATTTTTAAAATGCCAATCGGCAACTATATCTGAAATGCCTATCGGCACCTATATCTGAAATGCCTATCGGCACCTATTTTTGAAATGCCTATCGGAAACTACATCTGAAATGCCTTACAGCACCCATATTTGAAATGCCTATTGGCAACCATATCTGGAATGCCTATCGGCACCTATATTTGAAATGCCTATCGGCTTCTATATCTGAAATGCCTATCGGCACCTATTTTTAAATGCCAATCGGCAACTATATCTGTAATGCCTATCGGCACCTATATCTGAAATGCCTATCGGCACCTATTTTTGAAATGCCTATCGGAAACTACATCTGAAATGCCTATCAGCACCAATATTTGAAATGCCTATCGGAAACTACATCTGAAATGCCTATTTGCTCCTATATTTGAAATGCCTATCGGCAAACATATCTGAAATGCCTATCGACACCTATATTTGAAATACCTATCGGCTTCTATATCTGAAATGCCTATCGGCACCTATTTTTAAAATGCCAATCGGAAACTATATCTGTAAAGCCTATCGGCACCTATATCTGAAATGCCTATCGGCACCTATTTTTGAAACGCCTATCGGAAACTACATCTGAAATGCCTATCAGCACCAATATTTGAAATGCCTATCGGCAACCATATCTGAAATGCCTATCGACACCTATATTTGAAATACCTATCGGCTTCTATATCTGAAATGCCTATCGGCACCTATTTTTAAAATGCAATTCGGCAACTATATCTGAAATGCCTATCGGCACCTATATCTGGAATGTCTATCGGCACTTTTTTTTGAAATGCCTATCGGAAACTACATCTGAAATATCTATCAGCACCTATATTTGAATTGCCTATCGGCAACCATATCTGGAATGCCTATCGGCACCTATATTTGAAATGCCTATCGGCTTCTATATCTGAAATGCCTATCGGCACCTATATCTAAAATGCCTATCGGCATTTTTTTTTGAAATGCCTATCGGAAACTACATCTGAAATGCCTATCAGCACCTATATTTGAAATGCCTATCGGCAACCATATCTGGAATGCTTTTCGGCACCTATATTTGAAATGCCTATCGGCTTCTATATCTGAAATGCATATCGGCACCTATTTTTAAAATGCTAATCGGCAACTATATCTGAAATGCCTATCGGCACCTATATCTGAAATGCCTATCGGCACCTATTTTTGAAATGCCTATCGGAAACTACATCTGAAATGCCTATCAGCACCTATATTTGAAATGCCTATCGGCAACCATATCTGGAATGCTTATCGGAACCTATATTTGAAATGCCTATCGGCTTCTATATCTGAAATGCCTATAGGCACCTATTTTTAAAATGCCAATCGGCAACTATATCTGAAATGCCTTTTGGCACCTATATCTGAAATGCCTATCTGCACCTATTTTTGAAATGCCTATCGGAAACTACATCTGAAATGCCTATCAGCACCTATATTTGAAATGCCTATCGGCAACCATATCTGAAATGCCTATCGACACCTATATTTGAAATACCTATCGGCTTCTATATCTGAAATGCCTATCGGCACCTATTTTTAAAATGCCAATCGGCAACTATATCTGAAATGCCTATCGGCACCTATTTTTGAAATGCCTATCGAAAACTACATCTGAAATGTCTATCAGCACTTATATTTGAAATGCCTATCGGCAACCACATCAGAAATGCCTATCGGCACCTATATCTGAAATGCCTTTCGGCATTTATATCTGAAATGCCTATCGACGCCTATATTTGAAATGCCTATCGGCACCTATATTTTAAATGCCTATCGGCAGCTATATCTGATATGCCTATCGGCACCTATATCTGAAATGCCTATCGGCACCTATATCTGAAATGCCTATCGGCACCTATTTTTGAAATGCCTATCGGAAACTACATCTGAAATGCCTATCAGCACCTAAATTTGAAATGCCTATCGGCAACCATATCTGAAATGCCTATCGACACCTATATTTGAAATACCTATCGGCTTCTATATCTGAAATGCCTATCGGCACCTATTCTTAAAAGCCAATCGGCAACTATATCTGAAATGCCTATCGGCACCTATATCTGAAATGCCTATCGGAAACTACATCTGGAATGCCTATCAGCACCTATATTTGAAATGCCTATCGGCAACTATATCTGGAATGCCTATCGGCACCTATATTTAAAATGCCTATCGGCTTCTATATCTGAAATGCCTATCGACACCTATTTTAAAAATGCCATTCGGCAACTATATCTGAAATGCCTATCGGCACCTATATCTGAAATGCCTATCGGCACCTATTTTTGAAATGCCTATCGGAAACTACATCTGAGATGCCTATCAGCACCTATATTTGAAATGCCTATCGGCAACCATATCTGGAATGCTTATCGGGACCTATATTCGAAATGCCTATCGGCGTCTATATCTGAAATGCCTATCGGCACCTATTTTTAAAATGCCAATCGGCAACTATATCTGAAATGCCTATCGGCACCTATATCTGAAAACCCTATCGGCACCTATTTTTGAAATGCTTATCGGAAACTACATCTGAAATGCCTATCAGCACCTATATTTGAAATGCCTATCAGGAACTATATCTGAAATGCCTATCGGCACCTATATCTGAAATGCCAATCGGCAACTATATCTGAAATGCCTATCGGCACCTATATCTGAAATGCCTATCGGCATCTATTTTTGAACTGCCTATCGGAAAATACATCTGAAATGCCTATCAGCACCTATATTTGAAATGCCTATCGGCAACCATATCTGGAATGCCTATCGGCACCTATATTTGAAATGCCTATCGGCTTCTATATCTGAAATGCCTATCGGCACCTATTTTTAAAATGCCAATCGGCAACTATATCTGTAATGCCTATCGGCACCTATATCTGAAATGCCTATCGGCACCTATTTTTGAAATGCCTATCGGAAACTACATCTGAAATGCCTATCAGCACCAATATTTGAAATGCCTATCGGCAACCATATCAGAAATGCCTAGCGGCACCTATATCTGAAATGCCTTTCGGCATTTATATCTGAAATGCCTATCGACACCTATATTTGAAATGCCTATCGGCACCTATATTTTAAATGCCTATCGGCAACTATATCTGATATGCCTATCGGCACCTATATCTGAAATGCCTATCTACACCTATTTTTGAAATGCCTATCGAAAACTAGATCTAAAATGCCTATCGGCACCTATTTTTAAAATGCCAATCGGCAACTATATCTGAAATGCCTATCGGCACCTATATCTGAAATGCCTATCGGCACCTATTTTTGAAATGCCTATCGGAAACTACATCTGAAATGCCTATCAGCACCTATATTTGAAATGCCTATCGGCAACCATATCTGAAATGCCTAGCGACACCTATATTTGAAATACCTATCGGCTTCTATATCTGAAATGCCTATCGGCACCTGTTTTTAAAATGCCAATCGGCAAATATATCTGAAATGCCTATCGGCACCTATATCTAAAATGCCTATCGGCATCAATTTTTGAAATGCCTATCGGAAACTACATCTGAAATGCCTGTCAGCACCTATATTTGAAATGCCTATCGGCAACCACATCAGAAATGCTTATCGGCACCTATATCTGAAATGCCTTTCGGTATTTATATCTAAAATGCCTATCGACACCTATATTTGAAATGCCTATCGGCACCTATATTTTAAATGACTATCGGCTTCTATATCTGAAATGCCTATCGACACCTATTTTTAAAATGCCAATCGGCAACTATATCTGAAATGCCTATCTGCTCCTATATTTGAAATGCCTATCAGCAACAATTTTTGAAATGCCTATCGACACCTATATTTGAAATACCTATCGGCTTCTATATCTGAAATGCCTATCGGCACCTGTTTTTAAAATGCCAATCGGCAACTATATCTGAAATGCCTATCGGCACCTATATCTGAAATGCTTATCGGCATCAATTTTTGAAATGCCTATCGGAAACAACAACTAAAATGCTTATCAGCACCTATATTTGAAATGCCTATCGGCAACCATATCTGGAATGCCAATCGGCACCTATATTTGAAATGCCTATCGGCTTCTATATCTAAAATGCCTATCGGCACCTATTTTTAAAATGCCAATCGGCAACTATATCTGAAATGCCTATCGGCGCCTATATCTGAAATGCCTATCGGCACCTATTTTTGAAATGCCTATCAGAAACTACATCTGAAATGCCTTACAGCACCCATATTTGAAATGCCTATCGGCAACCATATCTGGAATGCCTATCGGCACCTATATTTGAAATGCCTATCGGCTTCTATATCTGAAATGCCTATCGGCACGTATTTTTAAATGCCTATCGGCAACTATATCTGTAATGCCTATCGGCACCTATATCTGAAATGCCTATCGGCACCTATTTTTGAAATGCCTATCGGAAACTACATCTGAAATGCCTATCAGCAATAATATTTGAAATGCCTATCGGCAACCATATCTGAAATGCCTATCGACACCTATATTTGAAATACCTATCGACTTCTATATCTGAAATGCCTATCGGCACCTATTTTTAAAATGCTAATCGGCAACTATATCTGAAATGCCTATCGGCACCTATATCTAAAATGCCTATCGGCACCTATATTTGAAATGCCTATCGGTAACCATATCTGAAATGCCTATCGACACCTATATTTGAAATACCTATCGGCTTCTATATCTGAAATGCCTATCGGCACCTATTTTTAAAATGCCAATCGGTAACTATATCTGAAATGCCTATCGGCACCTATATCTAAAATGCCTATCGGCACCTATATTTGAAATGCCTATCGGTAACCATATCTGAAATGCCTATCGACACCTATATTTGAAATACCTATCGGCTTCTATATCTGAAATGCCTATCGGCACCTATTTTTAAAATGCCTATCGGCACCTATTTTTAAAATGTCAATCGGTTAGTATATCTGAAATGCCTATCGGCACCTATATCTGAAATGCATATCGGAACCTATTTTTGAAACGCCTATCGGAAACTACATCTGAAATGCCTATCAGCACCAATATTTGAAATGCCTATCAGCAACCATATCCGAAATGCCTATCCACACCTATATTTGAAATACCTATCGTCTTCTATATCTGAAATGCCAATCGGCACCTATTTTTAAAATGCCAATCGGCAACTATATCTGAAATGCCTATCGGCACCTATATCTGAAATGCCTATCGGCACCAATTTTTGAAATGCCTATCGGAAACTACATCTGAAATGCCTATCAGCACCTATATTTGAAATGCCTATCGGCAACCATATCTGGAATGCCTATCGGCACCTATATTTGAAATGCCTATCGGCTTCTATATCTGAAATGCCTATCGGCACCTATTTTTAAAGTGCCAATCGGCAACTATATCTGAAATGCCTATCGGCACCTATATCTGAAATGCCTATCATCACCTATTTTTGAAATGCCTATCGAAAACTACATCTGAAATGCCTATCAGCACCTATACTTGAAATGCATATCGCCAACCATATCTGGAATGCCTATCGGCACCTATACTTGAAATGTTATCGGCTTCTATATCTGAAATGCCTATCGACACCTATTTTTAAAATGCCAATTGGCAACTATATCTGAAATGCCTATCGGCACCTATATCTGAAATGCCTATCGGCACCTATATTTGCAATGCCTATCGGTAACCATATCTGGAATGCCTATCGGCACCTATATTTGAAATGCCTATCGGCTTCTATATCTGAAATGCCTATCGGCACCTATTTTTAAAATGCCAATCGGCAACTATATCTGAAATGCCTATCGGCACCTATATCTGAAATGCCTATTGGCACCTATTTTTGAAATGCCTTTCGGAAACTGCATCTGAAATGCCTATCTGCTCCTATATTTGAAATGCCTATCGGCAACCATATCTGTAATGCCTATCGACACCTATATTTGAAATACCTATCGGCTTCTATATCTGAAATGGCTATCGGCACCTGTTTTTAAAATGCCAATCGGCAACTATATCTGAAATGCCTATCGGCACCTATATCTGAAATGCCTATCGGCATCAATTTTTGAAATGCCTATAGGAAACTACATCTAAAATGCCTATCAGCACCTATATTTGAAATGCCTATCGGCAACCATATCTGGAATGCCTATCGGCACCTATATTTGAAATGCCTATCGGCTTCTATATCTGAAATGCCTATCGGCACCTATTTTTAAAATGCCAATCGGCAACTATATCTGAAATGACTATCGGCACCTATATCTGAAATGCCTATCGGCACCAATTTTTGAAATGCCTATCGGAAACTACATCTGAAATGCCTATCAGCACCTATATTTAAAATGCTTATCGGCAACCATATCTGGAATGCTTATCGGCACCTATATTTGAAATGCCTATCGGCTTCTATATCTGAAATGCCTATCGGCACCTATTTTTAAAATGCCAATCGGCAACTATATCTGAAATGCCTATCGGCATCTATATCTGAAATGCCTATCGGCACCTATTTTTGAAATGCCTATCGGAAACTACATCTGAAATGCCTATCAGCACCTATATTTGAAATGCCTATCGGCAACAATATCTGGAATGCCCATCGGCACCTATATTTGAAATGCCTATCGGCTTCTATATCTGAAAAGCCTATCGGCACCTATTTTTAAAATGCCAATCGGCAACTATATCTGAAATGCCTATCGGCACCTATATCTGAAATGCCTATCGGCACCTATTTTTGAAATGCCTATCGGAAACTACATCTGAAATGCCTTACAGCACCCATATTTGAAATGCCTATTGGCAACCATATCTGGAATGCCTATCGGCACCTATATTTGAAATGTCTATCGGCTTCTATATCTGAAATGCCTATCGGCACCTATTTTTAAATGCCAATCGGCAACTATATCTGTAATGCCTATCGGCACCTATATCTGAAATGCCTATCGGCACCTATTTTTGAAATGCCTATCGGAAACTACATCTGAAATGCCTATCAGCACCAATATTTGAAATGCCTATCGGAAACTACATCTGAAATGCCTATCTGCTCCTATATTTGAAATGCCTATCGGCAAACATATCTGAAATGCCTATCGACACCTATATTTGAAATACCTATCGGCTTCTATATCTGAAATGCCTATCGGCACCTATTTTTAAAATGCCAATCGGAAACTATATCTGTAAAGCCTATCGGCACCTATATCTGAAATGCCTATCGGCACCTATTTTTGAAACGCCTATCGGAAACTACATCTGAAATGCCTATCAGCACCAATATTTGAAATGCCTATCGGCAACCATATCTGAAATGCCTATCGACACCTATATTTGAAATACCTATCGGCTTCTATATCTGAAATGCCTATCGGCACCTATTTTTAAAATGCAATTCGGCAACTATATCTGAAATGCCTATCGGCACCTATATCTGGAATGTCTATCGGCACTTTTTTTTGAAATGCCTATCGGAAACTACATCTGAAATATCTATCAGCACCTATATTTGAATTGCCTATCGGCAACCATATCTGGAATGCCTATCGGCACCTATATTTGAAATGCCTATCGGCTTCTATATCTGAAATGCCTATCGGCACCTATATCTAAAATGCCTATCGGCATTTTTTTTTGAAATGCCTATCGGAAACTACATCTGAAATGCCTATCAGCACCTATATTTGAAATGCCTATCGGCAACCATATCTGGAATGCTTTTCGGCACCTATATTTGAAATGCCTATCGGCTTCTATATCTGAAATGCATATCGGCACCTATTTTTAAAATGCCAATCGGCAACTATATCTGAAATGCCTATCGGCACCTATATCTGAAATGCCTATCGGCACCTATTTTTGAAATGCCTATCGGAAACTACATCTGAAATGCCTATCAGCACCTATATTTGAAATGCCTATCGGCAACCATATCTGGAATGCTTATCGGAACCTATATTTGAAATGCCTATCGGCTTCTATATCTGAAATGCCTATAGGCACCTATTTTTAAAATGCCAATCGGCAACTATATCTGAAATGCCTTTTGGCACCTATATCTGAAATGCCTATCTGCACCTATTTT
The DNA here is from genome assembly GCA_034508555.1 of Venustoraphidia nigricollis. Taxonomy (NCBI): domain Eukaryota; kingdom Metazoa; phylum Arthropoda; class Insecta; order Raphidioptera; family Raphidiidae; genus Venustoraphidia; species Venustoraphidia nigricollis. The sequence goes on along the minus strand of JAVRKA010001064.1, from coordinate 7,206 downwards.
TGAAATGCCTATCGGAAACTACATCTGAAATGCCTATCAGCACCTATATTTGAAATGCCTATCGGCAACCATATCTGAAATGCCTATCGACACCTATATTTGAAATACCTATCGGCTTCTATATCTGAAATGCCTATCGGCACCTATTTTTAAAATGCCAATCGGCAACTATATCTGAAATGCCTATCGGCACCTATTTTTGAAATGCCTATCGAAAACTACATCTGAAATGTCTATCAGCACTTATATTTGAAATGCCTATCGGCAACCACATCAGAAATGCCTATCGGCACCTATATCTGAAATGCCTTTCGGCATTTATATCTGAAATGCCTATCGACGCCTATATTTGAAATGCCTATCGGCACCTATATTTTAAATGCCTATCGGCAGCTATATCTGATATGCCTATCGGCACCTATATCTGAAATGCCTATCGGCACCTATATCTGAAATGCCTATCGGCACCTATTTTTGAAATGCCTATCGGAAACTACATCTGAAATGCCTATCAGCACCTAAATTTGAAATGCCTATCGGCAACCATATCTGAAATGCCTATCGACACCTATATTTGAAATACCTATCGGCTTCTATATCTGAAATGCCTATCGGCACCTATTCTTAAAAGCCAATCGGCAACTATATCTGAAATGCCTATCGGCACCTATATCTGAAATGCCTATCGGAAACTACATCTGGAATGCCTATCAGCACCTATATTTGAAATGCCTATCGGCAACTATATCTGGAATGCCTATCGGCACCTATATTTAAAATGCCTATCGGCTTCTATATCTGAAATGCCTATCGACACCTATTTTAAAAATGCCATTCGGCAACTATATCTGAAATGCCTATCGGCACCTATATCTGAAATGCCTATCGGCACCTATTTTTGAAATGCCTATCGGAAACTACATCTGAGATGCCTATCAGCACCTATATTTGAAATGCCTATCGGCAACCATATCTGAAATGCTTATCGGGACCTATATTTGAAATGCCTATCGGCGTCTATATCTGAAATGCCTATCGGCACCTATTTTTAAAATGCCAATCGGCAACTATATCTGAAATGCCTATCGGCACCTATATCTGAAATGCCTATCGGCACCTATTTTTGAAATGCTTATCGGAAACTACATCTGAAATGCCTATCAGCACCTATATTTGAAATGCCTATCGGCAACTATATCTGAAATGCCTATCGGCACCTATATCTGAAATGCCAATCGGCAACTATATCTGAAATGCCTATCGGCACCTATATCTGAAATGCCTATCGGCATCTATTTTTGAACTGCCTATCGGAAAATACATCTGAAATGCCTATCAGCACCTATATTTGAAATGCCTATCGGCAACCATATCTGGAATGCCTATCGGCACCTATATTTGAAATGCCCATCGGCTTCTATATCTGAAATGCCTATCGGCACCTATTTTTAAAATGCCAATCGGCAACTATATCTGTAATGCCTATCGGCACCTATATCTGAAATGCCTATCGGCACCTATTTTTGAAATGCCTATCGGAAACTACATCTGAAATGCCTATCAGCACCAATATTTGAAATGCCTATCGGCAACCATATCAGAAATGCCTAGCGGCACCTATATCTGAAATGCCTTTCGGCATTTATATCTGAAATGCCTATCGACACCTATATTTGAAATGCCTATCGGCACCTATATTTTAAATGCCTATCGGCAGCTATATCTGATATGCCTATCGGCACCTATATCTGAAATGCCTATCGGCACCTATACTGAAATGCCTATCGGCACCTATTTTTGAAATGCCTATCGAAAACTACATCTGAAATGCCTATCAGCACCTAAATTTGAAATGCCTATCGGCAACCATATCTGAAATGCCTATCGACACCTATATTTGAAATACCTATCGGCTTCTATATCTGAAATGCCTATCGGCACCTATTCTTAAAAGCCAATCGGCAACTATATCTGAAATGCCTATCGGCACCTATATCTGAAATGCCTATCGGAAACTACATCTGGAATGCCTATCAGCACCTATATTTGAAATGCCTATCGGCAACTATATCTGGAATGCCTATCGGCACCTATATTTAAAATGCCTATCGGCTTCTATATCTGAAATGCCTATCGACACCTATTTTAAAAATGCCATTCGGCAACTATATCTGAAATGCCTATCGGCACCTATATCTGAAATGCCTATCGGCACCTATTTTTGAAATGCCTATCGGAAACTACATCTGAGATGCCTATCAGCACCTATATTTGAAATGCCCATCGGCAACCATATCTGGAATGCTTATCGGGACCTATATTTGAAATGCCTATCGGCGTCTATATCTGAAATGCCTATCGGCACCTATTTTTAAAATGCCAATCGGCAACTATATCTGAAATGCCTATCGGCACCTATATCTGAAATGCCTATCGGCACCTATTTTTGAAATGCTTATCGGAAACTACATCTGAAATGCCTATCAGCACCTATATTTGAAATGCCTATCGGCAACTATATCTGAAATGCCTATCGGCACCTATATCTGAAATGCCAATCGGCAACTATATCTGAAATGCCTATCGGCACCTATATCTGAAATGCCTATCGGCATCTATTTTTGAACTGCCTATCGGAAAATACATCTGAAATGCCTATCAGCACCTATATTTGAAATGCCTATCGGCAACCATATCTGGAATGCCTATCGGCACCTATATTTGAAATGCCTATCGGCTTCTATATCTGAAATGCCTATCGGCACCTATTTTTGAAATGCCTATCGGAAACTACATCTGAAATGCCTATCAGCACCTATATTTGAAATGCCTATCGGCAACCATATCTGAAATGCCTAGCGACACCTATATTTGAAATACCTATCGGCTTCTATATCTGAAATGCCTATCGGCACCTGTTTTTAAAATGCCAATCGGCAAATATATCTGAAATGCCTATCGGCACCTATATCTAAAATGCCTATCGGCATCAATTTTTGAAATGCCTATCGGAAACTACATCTGAAATGCCTGTCAGCACCTATATTTGAAATGCCTATCGGCAACCACATCAGAAATGCTTATCGGCACCTATATCTGAAATGCCTTTCGGTATTTATATCTAAAATGCCTATCGACACCTATATTTGAAATGCCTATCGGCACCTATATTTTAAATGCCTATCGGCTTCTATATCTGAAATGCCTATCGACACCTATTTTTAAAATGCCAATCGGCAACTATATCTGAAATGCCTATCGGCACCTATATCTGAAATGCCTATCGGCACCTATTTTTGAACTGCCTTTCGGAAACTACATCTGAAATGCCTATCTGCTCCTATATTTGAAATGCCTATCAGCAACAATATTTGAAATGCCTATCGACACCTATATTTGAAATACCTATCGGCTTCTATATCTGAAATGCCTATCGGCACCTGTTTTTAAAATGCCAATCGGCAACTTTATCTGAAATGCCTATCGGCACCTATATCTGAAATGCTTATCGGCATTAATTTTTGAAATGCCTATCGGAAACAACAACTAAAATGCCTATCAGCACCTATATTTGAAATGCCTATCGGCAACCATATCTGGAATGCCTATCGGCACCTATATTTGAAATGCCTATCGGCTTCTATATCTGAAATGCCTATCGGCACCTATTTTTAAAATGCCAATCGGCAACTATATCTGAAATGCCTATCGGCACCTATATCTGAAATGCCTATCGGCACCTATTTTTGAAATGCTTATCGGAAACTACATCTGAAATGCCTATCAGCACCTATATTTGAAATGCCTATCGGCAACTATATCTGAAATGCCTATCGGCACCTATATCTGAAATGCCAATCGGCAACTATATCTGAAATGCCTATCGGCACCTATATCTGAAATGCCTATCGGCATCTATTTTTGAACTGCCTATCGGAAAATACATCTGAAATGCCTATCAGCACCTATATTTGAAATGCCTATCGGCAACCATATCTGAAATGCCTATCGGCACCTATATTTGAAATGCCTATCGGCTTCTATATCTGAAATGCCTATCGGCACCTATTTTTAAAATGCCAATCGGCAACTATATCTGTAATGCCTATCGGCACCTATATCTGAAATGCCTATCGGCACCTATTTTTGAAATGCCTATCGGAAACTACATCTGAAATGCCTATCAGCACCAATATTTGAAATGCCTATCGGCAACCATATCAGAAATGCCTAGCGGCACCTATATCTGAAATGCCTTTCGGCATTTATATCTGAAATGCCTATCGACACCTATATTTGAAATGCCTATCGAAAACTACATCTAAAATGCCTATCGGCACCTATTTTTAAAATGCCAATCGGCAACTATATCTGAAATGCCTATCGGCACCTATATCTGAAATGCCTATCGGCACCTATTTTTGAAATGCCTATCGGAAACTACATCTGAAATGCCTATCAGCACCTATATTTGAAATGCCTATCGGCAACTATATCTGAAATGCCTATCGACACCTATATTTGAAATACCTATCGGCTTCTATATCTGAAATGCCTATCGGCACCTGTTTTTAAAATGCCAATCGGCAAATATATCTGAAATGCCTATCGGCACCTATATCTAAAATGCCTATCGGCATCAATTTTTGAAATGCCTATCGGAAACTACATCTGAAATGCCTGTCAGCACCTATATTTGAAATGCCTATCGGCAACCACATCAGAAATGCTTATCGGCACCTATATCTGAAATGCCTTTCGGTATTTATATCTAAAATGCCTATCGACACCTATATTTGAAATGCCTATCGGCACCTATATTTTAAATGCCTATCGGCTTCTATATCTGAAATGCCTATCGACACCTATTTTTAAAATGCCAATCGGCAACTATATCTGAAATGCCTATCGGCACCTATATCTGAAATGCCTATCGGCACCTATTTTTGAACTGCCTTTCGGAAACTACATCTGAAATGCCTATCTGCTCCTATATTTGAAATGCCTATCAGCAACAATATTTGAAATGCCTATCGACACCTATATTTGAAATACCTGTCGGCTTCTATATCTGAAATGCCTATCGGCACCTGTTTTTAAAATGCCAATCGGCAACTATATCTGAAATGCCTATCGGCACCTATATCTGAAATGCTTATCGGCATCAATTTTTGAAATGCCTATCGGAAACAACAACTAAAATGCCTATCAGCACCTATATTTGAAATGCCTATCGGCAACCATATCTGGAATGCCTATCGGCACCTATATTTGAAATGCCTATCGGCTTCTATATCTGAAATGCCTATCGGCACCTATTTTTAAAATGCCAATCGGCAACTATATCTGAAATGCCTATCGGCACCTATATCTGAAATGCCTATCGGCACCTATTTTTGAAATGCTTATCGGAAACTACATCTGAAATGCCTATCAGCACCTATATTTGAAATGCCTATCGGCAACTATATCTGAAATGCCTATCGGCACCTATATCTGAAATGCCAATCGGCAACTATATCTGAAATGCCTATCGGCACCTATATCTGAAATGCCTATCGGCATCTATTTTTGAACTGCCTATCGGAAAATACATCTGAAATGCCTATCAGCACCTATATTTGAAATGCCTATCGGCAACCATATCTGGAATGCCTATCGGCACCTATATTTGAAATGCCTATCAACTTCTATATCTGAAATGCCTATCGGCACCTATTTTTAAAATGCCAATCGGCAACTATATCTGTAATGCCTATCGGCACCTATATCTGAAATGCCTATCGGCACCTATTTTTGAAATGCCTATCGGAAACTACATCTGAAATGCCTATCAGCACCAATATTTGAAATGCCTATCGGCAACCATATCAGAAATGCCTAGCGGCATCTATATCTGAAATGCCTTTCGGCATTTATATCTGAAATGCCTATCGACACCTATATTTGAAATGCCTATCGGCACCTATATTTTAAATGCCTATCGGCAACTATATCTGATATGCTATCGGCACCTATATCTGAAATGCCTATCTACACCTATTTTTGAAATGCCTATCGAAAACTACATCTAAAATGCCTATCGGCACCTATTTTTAAAATGCCAATCGGCAACTATATCTGAAATGCCTATCGGCACCTATATCTGAAATGCCTATCGGCACCTATTTTTGAAATGCCTATCGGAAACTACATCTGAAATGCCTATCAGCACCTATATTTGAAATGCCTATCGGCAACCATATCTGAAATGCCTAGCGACACCTATATTTGAAATACCTATCGGCTTCTATATCTGAAATGCCTATCGGCACCTGTTTTTAAAATGCCAATCGGCAAATATATCTGAAATGCCTATCGGCACCTATATCTAAAATGCCTATCGGCATCAATTTTTGAAATGCCTATCGGAAACTACATCTGAAATGCCTGTCAGCACCTATATTTGAAATGCCTATCGGCAACCACATCAGAAATGCTTATCGGCACCTATATCTGAAATGCCTTTCGGTATTTATATCTAAAATGCCTATCGACACCTATATTTGAAATGCCTATCGGCACCTATATTTTAAATGCCTATCGGCTTCTATATCTGAAATGCCTATCGACACCTATTTTTAAAATGCCAATCGGCAACTATATCTGAAATGCCTATCGGCACCTATATCTGAAATGCCTATCGGCACCTATTTTTGAACTGCCTTTCGGAAACTACATCTGAAATGCCTATATGCCTCCTATATTTGAAATGCCTATCAGCAACAATATTTGAAATGCCTATCGACACCTATATTTGAAATACCTATCGGCTTCTATATCTGAAATGCCTATCGGCACCTGTTTTTAAAATGCCAATCGGCAACTATATCTGAAATGCCTATCGGCACCTATATCTGAAATGCTTATCGGCATCAATTTTTGAAATGCCTATCGGAAACAACAACTAAAATGCCTATCAGCACCTATATTTGAAATGCCTATCGGCAACCATATCTGGAATGCCTATCGGCACCTATATTTGAAATGCCTATCGGCTTCTATATCTGAAATGCCTATCGGCACCTATTTTTAAAATGCCAATCGGCAACTATATCTGAAATGCTTATCGGCACCTATATCTGAAATGCCTATCGGCACCTATTTTTGAAATGCCTATCGGAAACTACATCTAAAATGCCTACAGCACCTATATTTGAAATGCCT